>VXBU01013877.1:502858-528433 GCA_013400315.1 Bombycilla garrulus | reverse complement strand
CCCTCTTCCTCCGGGCTAAACTAGCCCTTCAAACGGGGTGCCGTCCTATGTAGATGGTGATAATGATACTGCTTTTTCGGGTGCCTTATGTTCAGAAGCCATGTGAGTCACCGTGCTGAGACATAATACTACAGGTTCCCAATAAATACGGACAGAGGCCTGAATGCGGATCCGCTGATATTAACCTCCACTTGGCAAACATCAGGTGAGTCACTAGAACCATTTTATATCTTTACTGTGGAAAGCCTTCAGCCCAGAAGGCTCATTTGGAAGCTTTCTCTGATTCCAGACACCCAGGAGCAGCAATAATAGGTAGCAGGTATCTCATTTCCAACTTCTTGCTTATTGACCTGATTTCTCACAACGAACGGGGGAAGAGGATTCTACACAGGCTGGTAAAAGGTAAAAAACACTGATAAAACAAACTGACATTGGACAAAGCTTTTTATTATTATGGAGAGAATCTCTCAGTCTTTGCAGAGGGATCAAACATTTTCTGCCCTGTCCGGCTCTTCGAGCCTATGTCAACACCACGGACTTTTCTTGGGTTTCTCTATCCTATCCCTTGTGAGTTCGTTCCCACCTAGCTAATAGAACATTTATCACCTCATAGTAGAAAACAAAAAACAAAAAGTCAAAACAACAACAACAAAAAATCTACATCACCAACCAGCAACTAACAACCCTTCCCCCCCAAACACAAACAACTTTTCCAACAGTGGAAATTTGAAGAGAAAATAAAGCTTCCTGGGATTTTGAAAAAGTCCTGCACATCATACCACACAAACTATAATACACACCTGGGTCTGAATTTCAGTTTGATATGTTTATCGTTCAGCACGGCCACAGTTGCTTCCACAGTTTGTTCTCGAGTGATAAGTGGAAATGTCACCCTCACAAACAGGATTTTAAAGTTTCTTACAGAGACACAGGATTCAAATGACGATATATAGCATATCTCTGCCTCGACAAATATGTTTTAACTTGTTCTGTAAATGCATTTTCTGTTACCCCTTTCTTTGTTCTTTCTCTTCATCCTTTTTTAAATCTGGCAACAGAATTAAGTCAAATCCTCGAAACAAACAAAACTCTGGAATTAGCAGAGGAGAACAACATATGAAAATATGTCTTGAAAGAAATAAAATACATAAAAGCACTGGATTAAACCCCTGCCTTCTCAAACGGTCAAACTACAGCCCTGGAAATTGGGACAAACCCCAGTGGAATATCTAAGAAATATTAAAATCGCGGTCTTCATGTGTGCACCCTCCTTCTTTTCCTAATGGAAGCAGTGCATATGTCTGAAAACAGAGACCCTTCAGTGGTGGCTCGCTCATTTCAGTGTTTGAGGTCTGTGGAGTATGGTTCCCCCCTGGCAGCACAGCCGCACGCGGGGATGCTGGCAGGAGTGCAGCTACCCCAGCGCCCCCGCTGTCGCCACCCCCCCGCCGGGTGACCTCGGGGCGGTGCTGCCTGGCTTTCCACAGCCCAGCCCCGCGGGAGCAACACCCGACGGGACGCCGGGCAGCCCATGCTGGGTCACTCCGTACCTGGAAAAAAAGGGCAGGCACAAAGCCGGCCACGCTCATCGGATGCTGCTACAAACCGCGGAGGCGTTTCACCGGGCGGAGCAAACGTGGAGCGGGCAAAGCCGCTCTCCGGGCCAGCCGCCTCCGGGCCGCCCGGGCTGGGATGCCCGCTGCCGGGGAGGGGAGCCGGGGGTTGCGCAAAGCCTCAGCGCCTCCTGTTGTCCGGCTGCGGGCTCAGCTCCCTCCTGATATTGCTCCCAGAGGTGAGAGCACAGGCAGGATCCTCTCTTAATCTGCTCAGAGCCTCTCGACTTGGTGTATAATAAGCAAGCCCGAGTCAGACCCAGCCGCTGCTGGAAATTCTCTTCAGCACGGTTGCTGTAGTGCAGCCCAGGTGGAGAAATTCCTCCCTTAAGTCCAGAAGAAGGTCAGGACGCCTCTGCCCATGCCACAGGAAAAAGCGGGTATTTTGGTAGATGCCCTTGTCCTGCACTTGAGCCTTTATGTAGTGAAGCGGGATTTATCAGTATCCTTTGCAGAAGGCTCAGCAGAGAAGCACTCTCCAAGGATGCGGGATGCTGTGTAGTAGCCAGGAGCTCTCCAGTCGCGCCTAGCTAATGCGTTTTTCAGGAGTCAGGTCAGTAGCACTGGCCCCAATTACACAGCGCCTTTCCCCAGCTCTGGTTCGAGTAGCACCAGCTTCTGTACACTTTTTTGTTTGTTCGTCTGTTTGTTTGTTTGTTTTTCAGGGCGAGCTGTTAGTGCGACCTGCAGGCTGAGGTGAGCTCTGCTTTGCCTGGCTAGAAGGGATCAAGGTCTCAGCTCTTGGCTCCACCAGCGCGCTCTGCCAAGGGTGCAAACATAAAACCTGACCTAAAAAATACCGAAATATGTGTGTGTGGAGTGGGGGGGTCTCCTCTTTTAGGGGAGACCGTATTACCAGCGCTGTCAGGAAGAGCTGGGCCCCATAAAGGCCACTCAGCAAGGGTCTGTGTTTTGGGAATCTCGTCGCTGTCTGGTGGCCCGAGTGGCCTCGCCCCCGGCGCCCGTCGCCCAGCGCCGCCCGGGAGCGCCGCCCGCAGGCTCTCTCCCACGGCCGATGCGAGCGGCGGGAGCTTTAATTTTAACGTGGAGCGCCGTTTCAGCTCGTTCCCGTCTAAGTGTCCCCCCGGCAGCAGCAGCAGCATCTGCCGGCCCTTCGGTTTGACTTCCAGGCTCTTACTCGATTTTACCTAAAATACCATCGTCTGTTGTACGGGATTCTCTCGGCAGTGCTTGCGGGGGGCAGGCGTTTAGCTCGGGAAGGAGCTGTGAGGTTATCTCCGTATCGGTATGCGTTCCCTGCTCTATACTGTACAGCCTTCCCTTCGTTTGTCCGGATCTGTTTCTTGCAGGGGGTCCCTCATACCCGGCTTTCCAGACTGGCCCAAGCCTGGGCAGCGGGTCGCCAAAAACACCGTGGGACCCCGTCAGCCTCCCCCACCTTCTCCCCACGATGGGAAATCTCTCTCCCCGTCTGTTTCCAACGTGAAATCCTCCCCCATTCAAGCGAGCAAACAGTTACAGTCTGGGAATGGGCCTGTGCCCAGAGCCGGGTGCTTTGGACGGGGAGGGATCCCGGGTGCTCCGGGAGCAGGGGTCGGTGCCTGCCGGTAGCGCATCTCCTTTTGGGGGGAGCGCACAGAGAAGGCGTCCGATCGGGGGGCTGTTTCCCCTCCCTCCCTCGGCCCCTCACACGGGCACAGCCACCCCGGTTCTGTGCTCGTGTGGCTGAGCTCTCATGTAGAAGAGCCCGTGGGGGTCCCCTCAGACATGCCCGGAGGAGCCTCCGTCGGGGCGGTCGTTCCCGCGCTCCTGCCCCCGAAGCTCACGGGCGAGAAGGTGGCTTTTCACCCTCCTCTTGTTCGGGAGCGGGGCCCAGGCTGATGAGGGCATTGCATGGACTCAACATTCTCTTCTGAGCTTTTGTTGAGTGAGAGTACTCTTCCAATCTTCCGCCGTGACGATCAAGCGGCCTCCTTCCTCCGACCGGCCCAAGGTAGGGCACCCCGTTTTCCTACAGCACCTCTTCCTCCCCAGGAGCCGAGCTCTGGTTCTCCTGGGCTGACTAAACGTGCCCCTTCCTCCGCACCATCCACGGCAGGGAGGACCGGGCGTTTCACCCCTCTCGGCCGGGCCCTGCCTGCCCGCTGCCGGGCCCTCGGCCGCGGCTCTCCAGCCCCCTCAGCCGCCGCCACCGCCGCAGGAGCTCCGGGGGCCGGGCAGGTCCCTGAGGGCATGCGGGTTCTCTCAGGTCACACCCAGGGCCGTGCGCCTCTCATGGCCGGATTTTATTTTATTTTATTTTATTTTATTTTATTTTATTTTATTTTATTTTATTTTATTTTATTTTATTTTATTTTATTTTATTTTATTTTATTTTATTTTATTTTATTTTAATTTTCCTTCAGTTTCAGTGCAATTCATTGCATTTCATTTTCTAAGCATCCTGCATTTTCTAAGCTGTTATCATAAGACTCGAGCAACATAAATAATAGCTCACCCATCTGAAAACACTCGTGTATCAGACCAATTAAGGGAGAAAAAGGAACAAAACGGAAATGGAAAATTATGAATATTGATATCTTATGATACCAGTGATGAGAGTAAGGAAGCTTGTGTTTTGTGTTATTTTTTTTCTCTAGTGTAACAAAAGAGTTCTTAACTAGGTAAATCATTAATTTTCAATAAACAACCAGTTTGTTTCTGCTAATATGATTAGATGTATGTATGCTGTTTTCAGAACTCCAGCTGGCAGGATGCCCACACTTCAGCATGTAATTGACGAAGTGTGTTTTACTTTATGCAAAAATAAATGCACTTGATAATTAATATAATTCAAGAGCAATAAACACCATTTTTTATAATTTTAGTTACAGTTTTATTTATGTGAAACATAAATGTAAATACTTCTGTTGTGTAGTTCAGTCATTTCAGTTACTTGACATATTTTTGAAAATCTTGTTTGGTTTGTTTTGTTTTAAAGGGTTTTGTTTTGTTTTGTTTTGTTTTGAAGTAGCCACAGTGCTATGGCATGGAAGAAACAGTATCAGTATACATATGGTTATGCAGAGAAAAACACAAACACTTAGATGGCACCCACTTCATAGAATCTCATCCAAGCTCCAAAAATGGTGCTTCAGGGTACATACAGATTTTTGCAGGAAGCAAAGAAAGCAAATTAAAGCAGTGAGTGCAGTTAATCTAAATTAACTGCATAAGAAACAGTGCTTGATAGGAGAGGCACCTATGTATGAATTCTAGAATTATTTCTTTGCCCCAGTAATTTAATGGACCAAAATCTACCTCCCCTGCCCCAACAATATCTGCTGCTTGAATTAAAGGTGTTTCCACTCTGCAAGAGTCTTGTTTCTCCAAAACCTGCAGTGAGTTATTTTAAGAATATCTGCTTTACTAATAAAACCCCATATCTATGTATTTGACAATAGATTCAGAGCTGATCAGCTCTTTGTAATATTCCTCTTGACGTACTACTCCAGTTCCTTTGCAAACTGACTTTCAAGCAGAAAGTAGACTTTGTTTGATACCTTTAATTTTGAGTGATGGAGAGTGTAGGAATGCTACCTTTCTTTCAGTGCACATCAATGTATTTTCAAATTGTTTGCTCTCTCCTACTTTACCTGCAAAAGCTATTCATTTCACTGTCTCTACAGCAGTTCTGCAGAAAAGCATTGGGACATACCAGTATCCATTCTGGATGGCTTCCTTGGCTGACAGCTCTGAAGAATGAAATGTTCATAATAAAGGCTGGCTTATTTAAGCTTCTTCCCAGGGAGCAGTTCCATGGTGTTATCCAGCTTGCAGTTCCTAGAGCATAAATGAATTCAAGCTGCATTCACTGCTCATTTTCTTGAGGTGTATTAACATGGGCAGTGAGCAATTGTGGGGTGTGTGGCATCATTTTCACAGATATACAGAAACACTGGTCATTTACTCCATTACAGGACACAACTAACCTGTGTAGAGCAAAAATGATGTTTGCCCTGGAAAAGAATGACCAGAGACCCTAACAGAGTCTGTAATTTTACACTGAAATGTGAAAATATGAGTATCACGAGATAAATCACATCCTAAAATCATGAGATCCATAAAATAGTATAGTTAACCAGTGCCTATAGGAAAGCAGAGGAAGGTCTGGATTTAGTAATATGTTAGGACTTCTCAGGGGTAGAGGCTGTTCAGTATTTTGAAGAGTGGTTCATCATTCCAGCAGCTGGTCTAAGCTTCTGCTGCTGCTTCAAGTACTTCAAGGGTGAATTTGAAAACTGCTGAGCAGTTTAAAGAGACTGACATCATGAAGATTATTTAGATCACCACATGGCTTCCATCATCTGGGTTCAGTTCTCTGTGCAGCTACAGGTGAGTCGAGGTAAGAATCAGATTTAATTCGTTCTTCCTCCATCCCTTTCTGCCAGCAAGGCTGTTGCCTGAGTACTTCTGCTGTGCATGTAGTTTCAGGTTTACTCCTTTTATGTGTTAAGGTGGGATGACTGAGAGGGAATCTAACATCTGAACTTTCCTTCAGTTCCTCCTAAAGAGAAAATTCCTCTCTTCCATCCAAACAGTTTCACAGCTGATCAGTTGGCTTTGCCATTACCCACTGAGCAAATAATTTTCCCCTTTTCAGGATCTGTGAATATTTGCTCCAAAATCCATCCATTCCCAGAAATCATTTAAATATTTTCTAACATTATCCTTAGAGGTAGCTGGAACTTCAGACACTGCAGACAACTCTCCCTGCCCTTTGAGGAGCATTTCTTTTTGTTGCTGTGATGTGAAGGTTTTTCTTGTGATTAAGTGGGAATGTTATGTCCACCAAAGCTGAGTCTTCAGCAGTGAAACCTGAGATCTACAAACACATATACATCTACACCTATGTATTCACTATCAAGCTGTTTTCCTAAGAGAACAAAAGAGCTGGACTGGAATGGCCAACTGGAAACTGCTGTATTCACTGAATGACGAGAGTAGAGCTACGATACATCTTTGATATGATCAAATATAATCAAATTTTAAAACTAAAGCAAGCAAAGCCCCGATCCCAGAAAAGACTTTGTCAGGTGTTTAGCTGTAATTTCTCTGTTTGTTGCTTATAGGCTTATTCAAACCAAGAATGTCTCTGACCCTGTGCCTATCATAACAGCCATGTGTGATGGACTTCCAGAAGTAACTAATGTAATTTCTCTTGGACTATATAGTAAAACAGCATATACTTGGAAATATTACAATCATGTCATACTAAAATAAATCTGTGAGTCATTATCACTCAAAATGACCAAGTGATTTTCTCATTGTATTGATCTTCTCATTATAAATATGCTTTAAAATAAAAGATCTTCAACTTGTTTTCAACTTTTTATATATATCTATTTTGAATTATATTATATTAGGAAATACCAATGTTCCTAAATGGGAAGAGGAGGAAAAAAAAGACAAACCCCAAAATCCTAGTAGGAAGAAAAATGTTAACTATTTCTGCTGGCATGGCACTGGCAAATACAGATATTTTACAATCATAATGGAGATTAGTAGAGCTGGGTGTGCATATTTATTATGGATCAGAGATAGGATATAGTGATTAGAAGAATGACAATGCTTTCAACACTCACAAAGGGATTGAATGTGTGATTTATAATACTAATTCCACAAAACCTTCCCATGGCTGCTTACTGCACAAGGGATTCAATATAGATTGATCACTGGAAAAAAAAAAGTATTTCCTTCAGCTCAGCTGGATGCAACTAACAAAAATTCTTTCCAGTATTGACACTGTCTGATTTAAGAGATAACTCCTCTGCCATTTACTCTACTCTTCTGCTACAGATTACTGTCCCCACAGAGTAACTGTCAGAGAACTTTTTGTGCTACATTCCCAGTGCCCATAATTCACAGTTCAGTATTTTAGCTTATAATTAGTCCATTTACTCTGATTATTTATGACCATTTTATATATGTACCTGTCAGAAATATTAAAGATGTTGATGTCCTGGAAAAGCAAACAGTAGCCTGTACCCTGAGGATACATACCTGTGATTTTCTATTTACTATCAGTCAGAAGCACAGATTCAGTTATAAATTTACCACTGGTTCTACTAGGGGACAGTCATCTAGCCTCTGTTCTGGTTTCTTAAATAGAATAATGCATTGGACATCATGGTGAAAATGTGTTTGTAAATATGCTCTTGTCTTTTCTAGAACAGTTGCATTGGGGAATAGTTTTGAGCACATGCACTGCTGTTCTGAGGCAGACTTGACTGGTGCTTTGGCTGTAGCACAGCTGAAGGGAGAATACAGCACCCAGAGAACAGCAGGGCTGGGGAGGCTCTGGACTAAGACATGTGCAAAGATTTTCACAGGCATCTGGAAAGGGATACCGAGGTGAGGCTTAGCATTTCATGTCAAACTAGGTGTGAGCCACAGAGCTAGCAAAGTACTTATGCTCCTGCTTTCCTTTTTCCTTTAAACAGCGACTACTCATTGTTCCAAGGACTCTCTGTGGTATTTTCTCAAGGGCCCATAGCAGGCTGCAGGTATTTCACATGCACCATGCTGTCCTAAGTGAATGTAGCTATTGGAAGCATGATTAACTCCAGCTGCCTCCCAGTGCCTGTGGGGCACCATGTGCATCTCACCCCATCATCTGATTGGATCATGGAAGCAATGTGCACTGGGAGTGGGACTTCCTATGATGTGGACTTGGACTATTTCACAGATGAAGAATTGCGTTTTTTAATTTCTCCAGCAAACTGAACAATTTTTTAATGATTGCTTTTCTTCCTAAAAAGAAAAAAAAAAATCTTCCTTATAACATTAATAGACTAATAACTTAGATAACACAATTTATGTGACATTAGAAAGCTTAGTGATCTGGTGAGGTCTAATTATGAAAAATAATAATGTGTACCTAGGGACTGAACTTGCAGAAGGTTTTCCAAATCTAGATCCATTTGCTAACTATAAAGATTCATCTACTGATTAAATTTTGGACTTTGCAATCTTCAGAAATAGGGCTTAACCTGTTTAACTAAATACTTAATGTTAATAAAAACCCCCACCCTCAGGCTTCAAGCATCACTGTGATCATTAAGGGATGATAATAATAATACCTGGGGAAAGAGGGAATAAAGCTTTCCCCGTTTTCCTGTGTATCAGAGATGAGAATTTCTGCAGCTATCATCTCTGGAGCTCAAGCTAAAGGATCTAGAGGATATATTGGCAACAATTTCTCCAGGAATGGCTGCTAAGCATCATGTGCAGCTTACTAGGGGAAAAAATAGAGCATTTGTGACTTACCTTGACATCAGATCCCCTTGGGTGTTTACTTGATTTGCTTACAAGACCTAGAGACTATTAACACAGGACTTGTTTATGAACCAAGGCTTGAACCTTACTCACAAGCTAGTGCATTCCCCAGGAACCAGTCCTGCTCTTCTGCAAGCAGGACTGACAGCCAACAGATACAGTAAGCTAACACAGCACACTCATTTGCCATTTTATCACCACTATTAACCTAAAGAGGAAATTTGTGTCTAAGGGTTTTTTTCCTTCCTCCTAAGACTTTTTTTTTTTTTTTAATGCAAATCCTTCTTGTCATTCAGCAGGTTCTTACTGGAACTTCCTGATGCAAATACCTCTTCACATGCAGGGCTTTTTCTTCCACATCCCACTGTGACTCCTGCAGAGAGGAACTGTTCTAGGTAAACGAAATCATTGAAGCTTTACTTACTGTTTAACTAGTTTGAAATGAATCTGTTCTTTAGGCTTACATCTGCATTAAACTGCTAATGGGATTCATCTTCAATGTGGCAATCGAACACTTCATTCCTGTTCTGAACTGCTTTAATGGCCTGGACTGCTAACAGGAATCCTTCAACACAGAACAGCTATTTGATATTCTACCTACTGCTTCTCCAGCTGCTCTGGGGTTCTTGCTAGAAAGAGAGAGAAGCAAATTAGGCACCAAATAGACAGGCTTTGTAGGGTGTATTACAGAGCTTTACTCAGTTCTCTTGCTATCAGAAGAGAAAACTTGCTATTAATTGGTATGTAGTGACTGGCTGATGACTTTTCATATTCAACAGCTTTTCAGTTGCAATATCAAGCTAAAAGTTGGCCATCTGGCCTAGTATAAGTTGCATTCTTTGCAAGAAAGACACTGGTGACTCCTTGAAATCCAGGAATACTATTAGGTAGGAAAAAAAACCTACAAAAATGTAGCTGAAAGCTACAAAGGAGAAGATAATAGGAGACATTTGCCTGTTAGACCAGCAGAGGTTTTCAATCAGTTTAATGCTATATTTGAATCCAATATCTCCAGTTAGTCCCTACAGTTCCTTGTTATCACACGGTATTGGAGGATTCAAAGTGGAAAAGGGAAAAAAAGAAAAAAAAAGGCTTTATTTTTACTCTCCAGAAGAGACTTAACTGGATTACAAATATAGTTCTGTTAACTATAACAATTCAGAGATTCATGGAAATTCCAGCGCTCTGTATTCATATTATGTGCAGGAAACGATTTTTTTCCTCCTTACAGCTATGATCTGCTTTGCTATAATCTGCTTTCTTTGCATGTGTTCTAGACCATCAGCCTTCTTGGGAACTCAATCAGTGTGACCTTGTAGGTTTGTGCCATGGTTCTGCCCATCTTGATAGATTCAGTTTGACTTTCCATGTTTTCTTTAATTTGTAAGGGTTTTTTTCTTTATTTCCTGAAGTTTGATGATTTTTGGCATGTGTTATCTTCCCTGTATTTGCTGGACACTGAAACACTCTTTTTTTTTTCCTTTTTGGTCCACTTATAGCTCATATATGAAAAGAACTTTTATATATGAAAAGAACTACTGTTAAAATTTAACTTTCACCAGATAGCTATCAAATATGTTTGACATCTCTGTTCTCTGAAGGATTGGCTAGTAAAACTGCAACACATGGGGCCGGGATTCCTCTCAGAGAACTGGTTTCAGACTTTTTGCTCATTTAATACTGCAAAACTTTGTTTTACGGACTCTGAGATGGAGTCTCTCCTGTTGCACGCAACTGTTGGTACTGAAAATTAAATCCCAATAACAGAAACTTTATTGATGATGATGGACCAGCCACACACAGCTGTCTGGGGCTTTCATCTCCAAGCTGAGACTTCGGCAATAACAAAAATTAGTTTCGTAAGAAAAACGCGTCTACAATTGCGCCCAGGAAGCGACGGCACAGCGTGGTGCACAAGTTCCCAGAAGTGCCGTTCAAATGTTTGGTTCTCAAGGCAAAGCATTAAAAGATCCCACGGCTGGGAGCAGAGCAATGGTTGCTATACACAGGGGAGAAACGAGGCTCAAAAGGTACAAACCCCTTGCCCATCCTGCGCCTTTCAGATCCCGCGGGTAAGCCGGCAGAAACCCGTTTCTAATGACACCCCCAGATGAATCTGATGCGTTTCAGCTCGCTTAGGGGAGGAATGGCACCAGGGCCCCGCCGATAAAACACTTCCCGTCCCGGTGTCCCAGCGCGGGGTGCTCGTGGCCGGTCCCGCCGGCACGGAGCGCTCGGCCGGGCACAGCGGGCACTGCATCGGGAGCGCTGCCCTGCCCTGCGCCCAGAGAGAGCCGCTCCGCCTCGGGACCGCAGGGCCACCAGAGAAGAGGCAGGACTGGGACTTGGAGGGGCCCAGTGGTCACTGGCTTTGTTGTTTGTTTGTTTTTTAGGTGGAAAGCTCTTTGTGGTTACTTTGAGAAAGTATTGAGCTTTATTCTTTCTCGTTTCCTTTTTTCCTGTTTGAGATTTTCTTCCAACTTCCAACTTGTACTCCCAGAATTACAAATGATTCTGTCCTTTCCTGATGTAAATGCTGATAGCCATTGCTGGTGCTTCATAACGCTTGTTTGGAGCAGTCAATACCAATGGGGCCCTCACCAATATGGAGGAGCCCTTGCAAGCTGGCACCTCTGTTTGTGGGTAAAATACATATCCTCATTTCTTTTTGAGTTTACAGACTGCATACAGTAAGAGAAAATTACTAGAAAACATCAGTACTCAAGACTGAATTATTTGGAAGCATTGAATATGATTAAGGAACATGAGACTGTATGTAAGGAATCTCAGTGGGGTAGTCTGAAGATCAAACGAGCAATAGTTACTGCTCTCAGAAACATGAGCATTTAGCCCTTATTGGAAGATTTAACACTAGATCAATTGCATCAGTTAAGAACATTATCCTCTCCAGAGGTCAAAGAGTCCACATGAGCCTGTCATGAATATAAATAAAAATATTCTTAATTAATTCATTGGGTGTTCCGAAGTTCACAGAAAGCAAGGGTGTCTTCTTAAGCAAGAGACATAAAAAAACAAACTCCTGACTCAGGGTGATGAGAAGAAGAACACAGTGCTGACATAAAATCAGGGAAGTTGATCTGGAAAAGTCAACAGAAAAAATGTAACTTTATTCATGAAAGTACAGTTGTAACTCTGCCAGTAATAGCATCATTTGCAGATACCACTGAAAAAAAGTTTTAACCAATTTGTAATTGGTCAAAGAGACAGCACTACCTCAGAAGTCAAGTTACTCCAGGTTTAATTTTCATGTTAATAGCTCCCTTATCTCATTGGAAAAGACAAAAACTGTGAGTAAAGTTAAGGATTGAGTGTTTATGCTACAGCTGGATGTTCAGAATTTAAAAAGTCATAAAACTCAAGAAACAGGTACAGTCATTAAAGGTAGCATTGAATTTAGCTCTGCAGATTCTGATACAAGTGAGAGCATTTCAAGAAAAGCGAAAATAGCTGGGGAAAGCTGTAAGAAGAGACAAATGGTGATTTCAAAAGCAAAGCAACAAGATTTAGATGTTGAATTGAGAAGGATTCTGTGAAAACAAAGTAAGCAGCCAAGTGTGAGGTCTCCTCAAGAAGAGTTGGAAGAGGCAAGGGATGTAACTAGACCAGACATTTCAAAAATATATGAGAAGAACTTCCAGCAGAGCAAATCTGAAGAGTCTACTTCCACCCTAGTGCTGCCTGTGAAAGTGGTTGCAAGGTCTATTGATGAAATAATTGCTTCCCTGCAGTCTACTTCTCCATCTCCCTCAGACCAGATGATCAAAGAGCTCCTGGAGAGTGTTCTTGGCCAGAAATACAACATAAAAATGGAACTAGATGAACCAGAACAAGAGCAATATTTTTCTCTTGGGTAAATATTACTTTTATAAGAGTTGTTTATTTTTTTTTCCAGCTTCTACAATGTGTTACAACACAGAAGCCAGACAAAACAAATGCATAAAGACATTAATGTATCATAGAATATTCTTCAGTCTTTCTTCTGCTGTTTTTTTTATGTCCCTTAAAAATGAAAATGAGACAATATCAAAATACATTAAAACACTACCTCTTTTGGAGTATTGTTTCTATTATACTGCTTATAGTTTAAAGCTTGTTTTTCTTTATTCTCATTTCCCTTTTGAAGCTGACATATTCCAATATGCCAGATGAAAAAGTGCATTATATACATTTGGAATATCATTGGAAAATATTGCTTCTTTTAGTTATTGTTTAGCTTGTGAAATCTTCATAAGACAAGTTTTTTATTGTCATAGTTATGTAAATCATGTAAGCTGCTGTAAGAGAGTTCCTTCAATTAATTAGAGCAGGTGATATCAGTAATACTGGGCATCAGGTAGATGCTAGAGAAAACTTCCCTAGATTTTCAGCAGAAGTTTGCAAATTTATTTGTTAACTAAACTATTGACTTAGTATCAGATGTTTTTTGTCCTCTCTAGGCAAGGTTGATAGTTTTGTTTCAGTTCCAAGACAGCCAAAATGTACAGTAACTTACATTCCCCAAATGTGAGACTGACTCTTTTTTGATTACAAAAAATAGAAGAGAAAAATATGGACATTAATGAGTCTGAATGAGAGTCTTCTTGCTGGTTATGTTTTATTTGAATTCAAAGGCTTTTACAGCACCTGTCTTTTGAGCTGAAGTGACCTTATAATTAGTTTGAAGACTTTAGCAATTCTTTATTAATATTATTAATATGCATGGATTATTTACTTTATGCTGAGCTTCATAGCTTATATTCTCTAAGTAAGAAATGTATTTCTTAAAATGAAGAAAGACAAGAATGGAACTGCTAAAATGAAAACCGACTCAGGATTAAACATGTTTTTTCATTTCTTACACAAAAAAAGGAAAATTATGTTATCTATCTTATTCTCCATCTTGCATTAATTTGACACCTTATGGTGTTGCTGAGAGGGCTGAGTGCTGAAGAAAAGGGAGCACTGAAATAGCATTATTTGGGAATAAAATGCCAGCTTGGTGGGACATCATTACTTAGCCCTGTGTCCTCTGGGAGAAATTTGTTATCACTTACGTTTCCTGTCATATCTTCTGTGAAAACAGAATTTCTATTATAAGAATGATGCAATTTCCAATGTCCAGAGTAATTATTTTTCCTTGAGGATTATTTCTAACTCGAAGTATATTGAGGTAGTATATACTAGGCTTAGTATCCATAGGGAGGTGTTTATATTTGTCTCAGAAATACACTTTCTTGGTGAAGAACCTGCAGTTCCTCTTTAGTTGGTTACTCAGATGAGCTTTTGAGGGTGGTAGGTAAGTGAATATTTTTGTTCTCTAAAAATAAGATAAAATTTGAATGCTTCTATTAAACAAGGACTGTAGAGTCCACTGTACTACCAGCACTTAAGTTTTTTTAAAAACATCTTTAGCTCTTTCAGTTAATCTCAGTAATGAGGCCTTGAAACTTTCTCTGTAATGAATTAATGCTCACAAAACTGGTTTGGTGGAGAAAAATTCAAGAAGATATAGACTTCTATTTGCTTTATAAACAAATACAAACAGGGATTTGCTTCTAAGGTTACAGCATCTCTCTTATTTGGTCTATATGTTCCTTATACTTCAGCTGACATGACAATTATGTTACAGATATAGTGATGTATAATAAAACAGTATTTTAGGAGGCTTGCTGAAATTTTTTTTTTAATTTATTTCACTTTCAGTGCTATAAGATGTATTGTAAATGTCATGGAAATGAACAAAATACTTGAATTTATTTTGCTTAGTTCTATTCAAGTGCTGAAACCCCTAACTCTTCCTCTTGGTTTTCTTATTTTTTGCTTTCAGTGTAACCTGTGGAATTCTTTTCTTACAGTCTTAACATCTGTTAGATCAAGACCATGATGCTTTTTATTATCAGTTTGCAATACTGTGCATTATAAATTCAGGAAGCACACAGTATTGAGTACAGCCAACATGGTTAATCATGGCAAAGGCTGTGGCACTTTCTGCCACTTGCTGAAGGGAGCTGCTTACTCCTGGGGGTGGGCTCTACCACTCCTGGACACCAAGAGCTTATTTTTTCCAGAACAGTTAAATAATTTTACCTTTCTATTTTTTTTTAAGAGATATTTTATTTTCATAAAATTACATGAAATGACAGATCTTGGTAGATGGTTTATGGCTGTGGACTTCTGAAATCTATCTGCTTATTTTCTCAAAGTAACCAGTTCAGTTTGTTATATTTTATCAACAATCATTTTACAGTTCCTTATCAGCATTAGGCCCACATAATTTATGGTTGTCTTAAAAGTGCTACAGACTTTATGGAGCAGGGAGTATCATTTTGCACTCAAGTCTAACAAAATTGGAGAATAATCCTTATTGGGTCAGTAAGCTGCTATTATAATACAAAAACTGATTTATTTTAATCAGACAGATTGTGATCTCCTAGAGTTTCAAGTTTTGTCAAAGGGTCATTAGCTATGTTTGTGTATAAACAACTTGTGTAAATTCACCATGTTAAAACTTATTTGTATGCTCACACATCTAGAATGACTTTGTTCTGCCACTTATCAGGGTTGTTTCTGCACTTTTTTATTCAAAACAGAGAGGAAAATAATTTCCTTTAATAGCATGTAACTACCAAATGAGGAATCAAAGAATTACTGGATAAAAATACTTAAATCTTATATATTTATCAAAATATAATCAAAATTATATATATTTATTGATATATTTATCAAAATTATAATTATCAAAAACAAACAAAACCCAAGCCTGAACAACAACAATAATAAATCCTTAGTTTTCTTTATATAAGGGCTCATAAACTTAATGAAAGGCTCTTTTCAACCACAAGGGGTACCACAAACACAGCAAAATGACTGAAAATGTTAAAGCAGTTTATAATGAGGTATCAAGGGTACCTAAATAATTTTCTACACCTCTGGAAGGAATGCTATGTCTAATAAAGATTTTTTTTAAAGGCACAGTAGAAGTTTCCATCAGTTCTTAGGTTAAAATACCGGTGCAGGAAACAGCTTCAAGGATAGGCAGAACACTCAAGAACAGATTCCCACAGGAATTAAGAGTTGCCATAGTTCTTTTATCTCCCAAAGTTCATATCACACTTCTTTGGTCTTGTTTTTGTTAATGCAAACACAGGGCCCATAGTATGTGTATTGACAGTACACATAATTTTATTAAAATAACACAATAGTATTGTGCCTGTGATTCAACCGGGGTGAATGGACAAAAGCGAAAACACCACACCCAAGAAAGGAAAGCAATCACATACCATGTACAGGTGTCTAAAATGAAATTAAGATAATATTTGCTCATATAATTCTGTTGGTTTTGACAGAGCAGGAAAATTAATATGTAAAATTTGCATATTACGCAATACTTCAGAAACGTAAGTTGATCCAGCCAGGCTGAGTGAAGGGCTTTGTGAAAATTTCTCTTTGATTCCATGAATTGGATAAATTGTGTAGGGGAAGAATCACAGTTGGCTTAGATGGACTGTAATAATTAATAGTCCTTGGTAATCACCATGCTTGAAAACATGCATGTATTGCAAAGAAGAGGAAGGTTGGTTGGTGTAGCTTGAGAAGATAACACTGAATCTCCTCCTTTTAGTGTGAGTTGTTTCTCCACTCCTCTGTTTTAGTGTGTTTTTCCTATGGTGATGGAGAAATTAAGTAATATGAATTGTTTTATTCCTTAAGCTGTCTTTTCTGTCAAGGTTAAAGCAAGGCACCAACATTTACAACATGCACATGCAAGACCATAGCTTTCTATTGATTTCTAGTTTGCATTTTTGTGGCATCATATGCATCTACCACGTTCTGTTAGCCTACAGACTTCATTTTTCCTTTCCATTTTCTAGTACACACGAAAAAAATGTTACTGTTCAAACCATTTTTCTTACACGGTATTAAAGTTTTGCAAAAAAGCCTAGACCTTAGACCCCAGCATTTTTAGATAGATGGGCACACAATACACTCAGTGGAATAAAAATTCTACTGTGTAGAAGATTCTTACATCAAAAAGCAAGTGGACATTTATAGTGTCAGTAAAATACGATGTGTTAGACTGTTTCTAATACAAGTTCAACTGGTAGCTTTACTTCATTCTTACATTAGCTTGTAGCTTCCTTCCCCAGAAATATGTAACTTTTTATTTTTCATCCAAAAAGGGAAATTATTGAGCCACTACTTTGACAAGCAAGAATAATATGTCTGTGAACTAAAAGCAACTTTAAATTTTGTAATTGCTTTCCTGCTAGTGCCGGAATTATAATTTTCTCCTATGGAGAAAATGAATAACTGATAATTGCGCTCAGCCTGTAAACTTCTCTACTATGAGCAGTTCCATGGAAGAGTCAGTTATAGTAAAGTGTTAAACATGTATGTAAATGTTTGCAAAAGATGAGCCTAAAAGATCATTTATCTCTGAAAGCACTTGTTTCTTTCAAACTAATTTGTGTAAAAAGGCTCAAAATTTAATTTGTACCTATATGTTCTTTTGATGTTTTTTTCTGTAAGGCAGTATTATAATTTTATGTTAGCATTCTTGCTAGACACTAGTTTTCTTCTTTTGCTTATACAATTGGCACCAATAGAACATGAGGAAATGAAAAATGGACCTCAAGTCCTGCCAAGTTTTCACCAAGCAAGCTTGGTAACATTCTGAATTATCTAGGAATGTTAAAATATAATAAGTTTATAGTGCTTCTATTTGCTTATGAGTTGTTAAGATAGGTAGTTCATATTTTAAGCTGATAAAACTGGAAAGGAAATTCAACACTTCTTGGAAGCATTTTGGTACTTCATAAATCACAAGTATACCCTTATTTTTCTCTCTTTCTCTTTTGTGTCTCTTGTTCTTTCCTTTTCATATGGGGTTTGATTTTCCAACTGCTGGATAAAAAGAATTTGGCTTTTATTAAGTAGCATGCTGATTAGGGAAATGGAATCATAAGACATCCATCTATATTCATATGTATTAGTGCCCATCATTCTTTGCTTGTCATTCAAACTTTTTTCAAAATTCAAATATTTGAACTTAAATATGTTTGGGGAATTGCTTAATGTTTAGAGGCATTACTGATTTATTTGCTTTAAAGGATCATACATCTGTTGATATAAATTTCTGATACATGTTTCTTCTTATATTTAGCTGTTTTTCTTACCAATGCAGCCTGTACCAGAAAAAAGACCAGACCTTTGATAAGAAATTTTATAGGTGTTATTATTTAGTGTTAATCATTGTAGGTCCTTTTCCTATGTTTATTTTTGGAAATCTAATTAGCTGAGGAAATATTGAGGAAATATTTGGCTTAAGATAAAATTGATACAATGTTCTAGGTATTTTGTAGATTTTTTAAAGAATAATTGCATATAATAAATACTGTACTGAATTGTCTGTCAGGGAGGACAAAAATGTTTTTGGTATTTTTTTACATTCATCTTTTACACCATTTTTTTCTCTTTCTCTCAGAAGTTCAGAAAGAATCTCAAGCAGCAGAAAATAAATCTGGGCCTAAAGATGAGCTGTTAACGTATAATAAGCAGGTGAAAGAGGCAAGCAGGTTTAGTACTATTGTGAGATGATACTGTTTTTCCCGTGCTTAGGCTTTTGATACTTTATAGCATACAGAGGTCTGCAAGCTGTTTCCTTACCACCTGCTCTTTAAAAAAAGATTTTCTATAAAACTGGTCTTCATACTGGTCTTGCAGCTTAAGGTTAGAGGAAAAAACAAATTAAGGTTCATTCGGTCAGATGTTGGGTTAGGCTTTCCTTTATGAGATTTGAAAGAAGATTGTACGTGGAACAATGTATAAATAGAATCCTAATCTACATTTAACAAGTGGATGCCTTCCTAGAAAATAGTTTAATGCTCAATATCCTTTTAGTTGTGTGATATTTCACATGACAAAAACTTCCATTAGTATATCAATTCTATAAAGCTTAAATTTTTCAGTAGACAACATGTACCAAGAGACAGTAGGACATATTTGTTGCCATGATGGAATAATATCCTTTCTGATACATTGTCAGTGTTTAGCATTCTAGTATTCCAAAGCCATAACCAGACACTAAAATTAATCCCTAACTTAATTCCTTCTGCAGCTTTGATGTAAATGATTACTTTGCCTTAAAACTGTTATTTACAGTTACTGTGACAAACATAACACTATTTATTACATTCACAATGTCACAATGATATAATGAGAAGGAAAACCAAGAATGGGAAATGTTTCTACTGGGAAGTGTTATGTGCAGAGGTACCAGATAGCTTTGGCCTAGACTAAATGAGATGAACAAGGTTGGAAAAGCTACATGGGAACACAGATCTAGGTGTTGAGAAGAAAGAGATAAAAGATCAGAAGGAAGAGAGGATGAGACCTAACACTGCCAAATCCTTCACTAAGCCATGTCCTTGAATGCCACCTCTACAACTCTTTCAAATGCCTCCAGGAATTAATTNGTCACAATGATATAATGAGAAGGAAAACCAAGAATGGGAAATGTTTCTACTGGGAAGTGTTATGTGCAGAGGTACCAGATAGCTTTGGCCTAGACTAAATGAGATGAACAAGGTTGGAAAAGCTACATGGGAACACAGATCTAGGTGTTGAGAAGAAAGTGATAAAAGATCAGAATGAAAAGAGGATGAGACCTAACACTGCCAAATCCTTCACTAAGCCATGTCCTTGAATGCCACCTCTACAACTCTTTCAAATGCCTCCAGGAATTAATTCCTCCTCCCTGGGCAGCCTGTTCCAAAGACTGACAAACCTATCCATGAAGACATTTTTCCTAATATCCAATCTAAACCTCCCCTAGTGCAAACTGAGGCCATTTCCTTTTGTCCTAAACCTGGGAGAAGAGATTGATTCCAACCTCATTACAGCCTCCTTTAGGTAGTTGTGGAGAGTGGTAAGGTCTCTCAGCCCCATAGCCCCAGACGAATCAACTCCAGCTCCCTCAGCCATTCCTCACAGGGCTTGTGCTCCAAATGGTCCATGAGTTCTGCTGTCCTTCTCTGGACATGATCCAGCACCTCAATGTCTTGTCTTGTGGGGGGCCCAGACCCGGAAACAAAACCTGAGGTGTGGCCTCACCAGTGTGCAGTGCAGAGGGACAATCACTGCCCTGGTCCTGCTGGCCACACTGGTACTGGTTGGGTGCTCTTGGCCTCCTCGACCACCTGGATCACGTCCAGACACTGCTGACTGGCACCTCCTGTCCCTTTTCCTCTGGACAGCTTTCTAGCTTCTCTGCCCCTAGCCTCTAGCACTGCCTGGGGTACTTGTGACACGAGGGCGGAACTGGTGACTGAAATCGAAGGCAATTTGCCTTATGAACCTCATACAAACGATCTTGGCCCATAGACCCAGCCTGTCCAGATCTCTTTCTAGAACTTTCCTACCCTCAGGCAGATCACGCCTGACCAACTTGGTGTTGTCTGAGAACTTGCTGAAGGTGCACTCTTTCCCCTCATCAAGATCATCAATAAAGATATTTGACAGGACTGACACCAATAGTGAGCCCAGGGGAACAGCACCAGTGACAGGCCAGCAGGTGGATGTAACTACCGCTCTCTGGACTTGGCCATACAGCCAGTTTTTATCCAGTGAAAAGTGATCTGTCCAAACCATGAGCAGCCAGTTTCTCCATGGGAATGCTGTGGGAAGTGGTGTCAAAAACTTGACTAAAATCCAGGAACACAACATCAACTGCCTTCACCTCACACCAAACAGGACACACTGTCCCAGGAGATTAGGTGAGTCAAACAGGACCTGCCTTTCACAAACCCGTGCTGGCTGAGCTTGATCCCTTGGTTGTACATGCCACGTGATGACAGGTAAGATGATTTTCTCCATGACCTCTCTGGGCACTGAGGCTGACAGCCCTGTAGTTCCCTGGGTCCTCCTTCAATTCCTTCGTGTAGATGAGCACACGTTTACTACCTTTCAGTCAACTTGTATCTCCCTACTTAGCCAGGACTGCTGGCAAAGGATTACAAGCCGCCTGGTGAGCACTTCCAACAGTTCCCTCAGTACTTTTGGGTGGATCCCATCTATCTCCATAAACTTTTGTGTATCAGGTCACTGATGTTCTCCCCTCGGATTATGGCGGCTCCATTTTGTCTTTCAGATTGGGAGGTTTGGTACCTGGAGAGGAGCTGGTCTTACTGTCAAAGAGTGAGGCAAAGAAGGCATAAATATCAATGTTTTTAGGTTGTTTGAATAGCAAACTCTGCAACATCAGTTGATCTGTTGGTTGCTAATCTAAATATGCCAAATGATGTATAAACAATACTCAGTACAGTGTCATTGATGGTAATTTTTGTATTATTAAAGAATATAATAAGATTACTTACTACTTCTAAATTATACAGTATTATTTAACAACCAGCTTCCCAGTCATTTAACCACACTGAGGTGCTGTGATGATGTTTTTTAGACAGTATTAAATATTTTGGGCGGCTTTGTATTTTGGAAATATATGGGTGCTATTGATGTAACAACGCTCATCGATGTGTGTTCACAAGAGAAAGTAATTTGCAAGATTTGCAGCTGAAAAGATAGCATATGTTTGGTTGTATTTAACACAAGTACTACATAATTCAAATCTATTATTCAAATTGGAAGTGCATACTCTCACTTTTACTCACAGAAAGATGAATGGAGATAAATTTTTAGAAAAAGAAAGAGAAATTGTTTTAAAAACTTGCATAAACTAGCTGAATACTCTAATGCATAATTGGCAGAACTATTTTTAAAGAAAATGATGACCATGTACTATATATTAATATTTCTATAGAAGACTATTCATTGGCATGTTGTTGTGACGTATGATTTCAAAATTATTTTGCTTTGCTTGGTAGGCTGCAGAGCCCATGCAATTTCAAGAAAAATCTATTGCTTGTGTAGATGAACTTGCAAATTTGATTATACACAAAGCAGTCAGGTGAAAAAATACAACTATTTGCTTTAGTCACTGTAATTTTATGTTACATTTGTAACTGAATTACATAAATATTTTGATTAAAAAGATTGCATGCTAGTTCACTGGTGTTTCTACAAAGAAAATAGAATAGAATATGAGATTATATAAATTTTAAGAGTCCATGTAATAATAAGTGTGTTGGGTCATGTTCTCTGATTTTAGTTTTAAGGGAATTCTCCTCTGCTGAGTATAGCCTCCATTATTCATTAACAAGAGTGTTGAATTCCCCCTCCATGGTATGTTTCACAAAACAGGTGAGATACAGAACCTTGGATCACGATTTTAAAGTTACAGCTGCTGTAATTTTAGTTTTGGCTCTTTCAAGCTGTATTGGTGTCTAAGACATCAAATGTTTTTGAATATCTTCTGTTTCTTTGGATATGACTTGCATGGCTTTTAAAAAAAGTTATTTAGTATCTAGACATTTCAAAAGCTGGAAATGGCCATGAATCTAACCAAGTTACTTTTTCACCTTTAAATTTGACAAGAGTTCTTGTTGGAAATTTATGTGACATTCAAATGCAAAAACCATAGTCTTATATTTAGATAACTTTATTGATACATTTTCAGGTAGACATATTACTTTAAAACTTTTCTGTATTCTAGAATTTTGTTAGCTTATTGTCTCTGTAAAATTTTGATCAGCTTTCTGTTTCTCTGCTAAACACTAAATATCTGACTTTATTCCTTTGTATGTTTTTCATGTATATGCTGACATAAACGGTGTTTGTTTCAAAAATAAACTGACAACATATGAAGCAACTTTAATTTTGAATAAGATTTTCACAAGTTAGTGACTCATTTAGGCATCTTCTACAGTTCTCAGTACCTTTTTATTTTGTTATTTATGTTCTTGCTTATTAAATATGAGCTTCCACATTTTTTTTCCTGAAGAGATTCCTTCTAAGAACTTAAATACGTTTGAAGTTGTCAATAAATACAGACATTGTAATCAGTTGTGTTCTGGGATAAATAAAACTTGTGAATGGACAAAGAAGAGTAATATTCTACAATTTTATGATCCATTTAAAGAGACATGTGACTGAAATCTAAATTAGGGAGACATTTTTCTTGAAATAATTGTGTTCTTTGAGTTTCTATAGATTAAGATAGACAGCCTTCCCAGACCTGCAGAAGTAATTACCCTGGTGTAGCAGGAGGAGCTGGGCCCAAAAGTGGACCTATTTTTCATATTGAGACAGACTTTTTTTCAAAACAAAGCACTTCAAATTTCATTTTCCCTACTGTTCTATTTCTGTCTTTCTGCTATGATTATAGTTCTTTATTTTCATGAACCCGTTTTGTTACGTATACAACACTTTTAGGTGGAGTTCAGAAGAATCCTTTCTATTGATGGCACTGCCAGTTTTAAAGATATTTAAGAGGCTGCAGGAAACAAAACTCTGAAATCGTTGAGGTTGGAGTAGAGCTCTAGAGGTCATCACAACATGGCAAAAGCAGCACAAGGGTATAGATTCTGAGGATTGGTTTTGTGAAACCGATGCAGACGCTTTGGCAGCAGTGCTGACTTCAGTAGTTCCTTTTCCTTGCTGTTTCCTTTTTGTCCTGGAATACAATGAGCTGTCCTGCACAAAATTTCTCTACAAAGTGGATCAGAGATCTAGATTAATTTTCTGTCTTTGCGACTCTTTTTTATTATTCTTTTTTCAACATGTACCAGTTATTTGATTTATTTTTCAGTGTGAAAAACCAGTTTTTGGTGAAACTAAGCACAACTAGTAATTAGGAATGAGCAGCTGTGGATGAAAAGAGTAGGAATTCCTTACATATTCCTACTGGAGTTCCTTTATTTGGTAAATGCAACCTTGAAGAAACTCTCAAAAATATTATCCTTTAAGCTACATGTATGTTTGAATTTGCTTAAAAACACAACAAAAATTGCAGATGTATTTATACGCTTCTAAGTTTATTAGTTCTGCGTACTAATACTATTTTAATGCTATTTTGATTATTCACATTGTAATATTCTGAAATACACCAATCTTATACACCATTCAGAAAAAATAATTTAGGTAGATGTGCTGGTTTGAGAGCACACTGGAAATTTTGTTTTATCACACCTTTTTTCGTATTCCTTGTACTGAAGAGCTGTGGGCACCGCGGTGATATAGGTAGTGACAGCAGTTCTAAACTGCTGTACTTCTATTTATTTGCTTTTTTCTGATGGTCTGCAACAATCTTTGTCTCCTCAGGCTTCAAGTGTCAAGTAATTTTTAAAACTTATTTCATAATTACAAAAAAAATACTGAAAATACTTGGAGTTATTGGTGCATAGCAATATTGCCAAGTTTGGAGAAGCAATTCCTTTCTTCAAATTTGGATCCGAGCACTTACAATTCCTGATCTAAATGATCAGATTTGGTTTGGTATCTCTAGTTTAATTTTCTGTTTATCTCCTTGAAATAGTTGTGATACGGTTTTTAAAACCCATAGGAGCCATCCAGTCCTGTTATATGCAGATGAAACTTCTCTTGACTGCAGCAGAAACTGAAGTTGCTTATGTGGGGGTTGCATTTGTCCATACAATTCCAAGAATAATCTAATCAAAATAATTAAAAACAAACAATGGAAAATACCACAAATTTAATATAAGCAATGCCAGCTGTAAGTCATCATCTTTAAATAGAGAAGATGTATTAAAAATTCATTAACTTGAATTTGTATTACAGTCAGTGCTTGTCTGAAATTCAGGAGATTTTACATGGAGAGCTGTAATTTAAGGACAACTGCTTATTACCTTGCTCTTGTCATAGGCTGTATCTGTCATTCTCTAGTAGGAGTGAGGATTACAAAAGCAGTACAGACTGTGTCCTAATTTAACTGATCCTGTCCATCCCATGCCAAGTCAGACTCTTCAGTTTTATGGTCCCCACTGCTAATAAGATCCTCACAGATAGCTTTGTTTAGATGTACCATAGGTTACTTCTTTGCTGCTTCATAAGAAAAGAGGAGAAGAAAAAGAACCTTTATTTATTAGATTTTGTTGTTCTTAGGGTCCTGAAAGGTCTATTGGATACAGAAGAGAGCCTTTTTATGGCAGGCCTTAAGTTTGTAAATGGATAATACTTTCAATTAAGTAGCTGAGAATAGTCATGGGAAAAGAATGCTCACGTTTATGAAACAGTCAAATTGGCATTTAAGTGACCCTTTGCATGCCATTGCTTATCTGCATTGCTTAAAGATCATTTGGTTAGCAAGATTATATATTAAAACAAATAGTGTCAACAGACAATGAGTGTTTTACCTTCAATAAATACTTACTGTCAGATTATCAATGGTGCAGAAACGGCACAATTTTCTAAAAAACCTGTATTTAGGGCATTAAGTGAAGGTAATGTAGGCCACACACATAGTATTGTTTTTTCATGTCCCCTTTTCCAAAGAATGATAAATAGTCTGTTTTAGGAGAGTGTGTGCTGTAAAAACATTCACCTTTACCTGCAGCATGCCCCAAATATTTCAGTTTACATTGATAAAGCATTCATTTAGTTCATTCAATGAAACGATAACTTCTACACAGGAGCAGCAATAGTAATGCAATTAAAACAGCATTCAAATTGGTTTTTGTTGTATTTATTTAAAGTAAATCATAAAACTTACAGAAAAATTACTAGAAATTTAAAAATTATTTTGCCAGACATTGTTTACAGAAATCATTCT
>VXBU01013877.1:310371-502456 GCA_013400315.1 Bombycilla garrulus | reverse complement strand
AATGCCTTAAATCCTAATCAATCTTATATCATATTATAGACTTACATTTCAAACTGGATATTTCATTTTGATGTTTAACTTTCATATTTTATTTCACAACCCTGATGCTATTTTTCATTCAGGCAAAAAAACATTGGTGAAGGTTAGAGGCTTTGGATTGTAAAATCTGTGAAACTTGTGTTGAAGCATAAGGTAACTAGGCACTTTTTTATATATTAAAGTTGAATTACTTGAAAAAAATATTTTGAGCATTTTTAATTAAAATGAAGAGATTTATTGACAGTCTTTCCTGTAGAGTGGTCATGTGGCTATACACATTTCATGCAATAATTTTTTGATGGCAAGTCAAAGTTTTACTATATTACACAAATTTTCATGTAGTGTTTTTTCTTTACATGTATGACTTTTCTTGCTGGTTTTTTTCTTAATAACTAAATATAAAATACTTTTATAACATGAATGTGTGCTGCATGATAAAACAATCTTGTATTTTTCTTAATTTTGTAATTGTTGCTGGTTTTCTTTTTATAGTATCGGTTTATAGCATAAAGAACAGGTCTTTATAACAAGAAATCAAGTTGCTGAAAGTGTCATTGTCTCAGAAGAAACATGGAAAAATATTAAAACTTGAAAACCATTCAGTAAATTTTCAAAATGGAATTTCTGCCTTTTTAATCTGTGATCTGCTCAAAAAATATGAAGGCACTTATAAACTTGAAATAAACTATCATATATTTCTGGAACCATTTGTGATTTTTTTTTTTACATCTCAGGCATTTTTCATATACTGCTCTTCACATTGTAACTGTCTGCACATTAGACATTTATTAACTTTGTAGAGTCCATACAGTAGCCAGAGACTGTTTTTAGAATTTGATCCATGGCCTGTGGAGTCAATAAACTTTCATCACCTTTAGTACAACTTAGATTGAAGAGTTAAATGGTAGAATATTTCAGTTATTAACTTTTCAAAGATAGTCAAAGACCCCGTATTTCCTCTAATATCAACAGCTGCATTGAAAATCTAGGAAGAAGTCCAAGTGATACCATAATATAAAAATAATTAAAAATTTTAAGTGTATTTTTCCTGCTTTTTCTTTTCTAAATAACATGATCTCTACTTCGAATAGAAATTACAGGTCACTTTACACCAAATTTTTATGTTGGCAGTTTATATACCATGGTCTGACGTATGTTGTGATGCAATGTTTGATCAACTAACATACATAAGAATCTAGAGAATAGATGTTAAAATTCTTTATTTTAATTTTGAGAGGTCAGCATTATCCAGGCATTCATCATCTATGTACTGCTTTTCTTACATTCATATGGCCTCCTTATTTGCAGCAGCTTTACCATGTTTTAAACAGAAGAGATCATATGTTATTTACAGCAGAGGACATGGACAATAAGAAGGAAGAACTGTAATTGATGGAGCAAGTTGAAAGAAAAAGGTGTGAACTTACTTATTTTCAATTACTTTATTAATGTACAGGACTATATGTTGAAACACAGCTTTCATGGTGTTTCAGGATTTTGTAATTTTAAAGTGGCAAAGAAAAAAGATTTGAAAAATTTCCCATATTTGGTAGGTGTGTTTTAAGATAAGGAGGAGTGTGCCTAAAGGTTTTCATCTTGCTTAGAATGTAAACCATACTGTTTGTTTCTAAACATAAATTGACACAATTTAGGTAATTAATATATTCTACTCACATGAGAGGTGCCATTGAAATGAGGAGAAATACTAAACAAATACAGTAGGCTTTCTGTGAATGTGAAATCCTGCAGTAGTAAAAGGTCTAAAGTACACACGCACCAGCCCTTTATCGCAGACAGAGCCTTACCTCAGTCCTGACTCTACAAACACCCAGGAACAAGCATAACTTTAACCAGCTGAGGGTAGTTCTCTTGAGCTCCCACATTGCAAAATGAAGCAATTACAGAACTTGATAAACTTGTAGTGAAAAGTATTAATTGCATATGTAATAGGTTGTCACGGAATAACTGCAGAATGTTTAATGAATGAGGAGCTGAAGTAGAATAAAATGCATCATAGCTAATTTTTGTAAGGCTGAGGTAGCATGTAAGAAGGGATCTGTCAAAAAATTTGTTGTACAAAAAGCAATGAAACATAAATGAATTTTGGAATAACCCTACCCCATTTTATCATGTTATTATATATAAATTTTTGTATTTCATGGTAGTGCATTCTTAATTGATTTTTTAAAATTTTTTAATGTGTATTGCATTTAATAATGTGCATATGAATGAATATGAAGCAATTCTCTTTGTTAATTGTTTATTACTTTTTGTGTGTGTGTGTGTGTCTTTTTGTTGGTACAGTAATACCAAAAAATTCAGAATTGGAGCCTTAATACTCTAGAGTTTTTCTTGATGGTTTTTGAGACTGGCAGTTTGCTACTTCTAATTTCTGTGTGTGATCAGCTCCAGAAACCAAATTATTGCTTATAAATTCTGTAGTGAGTAAAGAATGGCAGAATGGTAAATAAGGATAAGGCTTGGTCAGTTTTACAGAGCAATTTGTTTAGCTTGTTAACTTGGGTTCTCTTGAAAAACACACATTTTAGTGCAGCCAAATGCAAGGTCATAAGGACAAGAATAGGGAATTAGGGTTGTAGGAAGGGAGATTGTATCCTGAAAAGCAGTAATTCTGAAAGGAGCTTTACAATCTTGAAAGATAAGCAGCAGAAGATGTCTCTGTAATACTCTCTGAACTTTAAATTAAACATGTTTACCTTAAAATATAGGAGGGTGATGCATTACAAATAATATAGAAAATAAGTTTTGGGATTAGAAATATTATAAAGAGCTTTTCTGCTCCAGGTAAGTTCTCTAAGAAGTGAGATAGTCATGTCAGCACTTGTTCTCTCTCCTGGCTGCATGACTTTTGCATTCTTTTCTGCTCAATGACACAGCTTCCTCTACCCAGAATGGTCAAATGATCTAGTGGTGAGTTTTGAATCCTCAGATAAGCAATGAATTCTCTTATCCTGACTCTATGTTTCAATAATATCATAAAGAGGTAGAAATCACATCTCTGCTCTTTTTCCTCCTATAAAGGAAAGAAAAACCACCGTGCCCTTTCTTGAAAGAATGGATGCATCCATCCTTAGAAAAGGGCTGCATGTTCTGGGTTTGAAATGGAGGGAAATATCTGCCTGCAGCCCCTGGAGGGTCCAAGTTCTACAGAGGGGCAGCTGATTTCCTGTTGTCTAAATCTGTGATTCTTCTATAGGAATGTTTTCAGAATATTGTGCACTTAATGCGCTTAACGGAATGTTCAAATAATGTTCAAAGGGGAGCAAGCAGAAGTGTCAGTTCCTGTGTGTAGTCTCTCTATTTCTGGACTAGCAGTTCTGTATTAAGACTTAAAACAGCATTATGTAGGTTTTATACATGAGAGGGAGACAGAGTTGAGGTGAATATGTTGTCTTTATGGTACACTTCCTCATGCAGCAAGGTTTGCTAAACAAAAACATAAGAGATCCAGTAGTTGGGGCCTCATTGAGAGTGAAATTGAGAAGCAAATTGAGAACAGTTATAATATTTCAATGTATAGCAATGAAAGTAGCAGATTCTGCAGATCCGTTATTTACAGCCCTCACATCAAGACTGCATTTCTTTCTGAGGTATAACCTGAGCTTCACCCAGCCAATTTTGAGCTTGGTGCATGAATACTGATGACATTTTATTATCTGTGTTATTTAGAAGGTCATGTTTGCTAATGATGATGCTTGTCTCTCCTTTTAAAATATGAATCCACAAATTGCTCTATGGAAGTTTTTAGTAATTGAATTCTTCTGATGTAGTTAAGATTATCCTAAGCATCAAGGATGGCATTATTTCAGGGTACAGGATTAGGCCTTGATGTTTCTCTTTGGTTTTTGTGAGCTTCTGCTTTTGTCAGCAATTTGGGTAGCTTATAAATATAATTCATAGCCTTTACTAGAGTGTCTACTTTTGATTCAGCAGCATTTGCTGTCTGTTGGATTGATACATTCAGAGAATATAAGGACTCAACAAGAATAAGGACTCTGCTCAGCAGCGTAAACTGGGGTCTCAGCATATCAGTAAGCCAGTCACTAATTATTTTACAGGACATGGTGAGACAGGAATTAAGGAAATTCTTGCAAAAATAAATCAATGACTCTTATGAGAGTTTCTCAGGTGTGAGAGGCAATATAAGGGTGTGCAAAAAGGTGTTCATAAAGGAATCCCCCAAACTTAGTAATTCACTGATGGAGTTAGAACTCGCAAACATAGAAGTTATCATTTTACTTTTCTAGAGATGAAAAACTCCAAAAAGGCTATGAAGGTTTTGAAAGCAGAGGAGCATCTTTTATTTCATTTTTTTTCCCTTTCGATTACTTCAAAGAATGGGGTAACTGTCCAAGGAAGCTCTATGATCTTTGTGGTAGCACTTCGAATGGCAGTGAACACAGCAAGGTGATGTTTGTCTAGGCTAAAGAAACTGATGCTGCAGCAAGCAGGATATGAAATTAGACACTATACTATTAGCTTTGTGGAGAGATTAGAAAGAGTTTAATTTTAGAATGTTGTGAATGATACCTGTGTTCTGAGTCTGTGCTAGCCATAGTGAATGAAGAAGGAAAGCAGTGGGGAGGTCATGAAGGTTGAAAAGGCAAAGGCTCATTGGATTCTTGTCTGTCAGCCTTGCTGAGCTGAAAATGGCAGCTTCACACCTCTAAGAGAAAGATCATCTGACATTTCTGTTGGTACAGACCAGTGATTAATCATACCATCACTGATTACCATGGAGAGGGAACCTGAACAAGGCCTTTGACAAGATATTACTAGACATTGAATAGAAGAAGAAAAGAGTGAAGGAAAGAACCCCTTAAAATAAGCAGAAAGTTGAAGGAGTTAGATGGGAGTAGAACTAGAAGAGATGAATTGTAGGATCTATGGGAGGATGGAATTTGAAGATGAGAGTAGTTTGATTTTTCAAGTAGTCAACAGGTTGAGGAAATGGAGATAAGTTTAAAATTTATAAATTAGTAGAGGTTTTGGGGAAGGAAGTATTACTTTGGGAGCTACATTCCCCAGAAAGGAAGAGAACTAAAGTTTAAGAAGAAGCCCATACTAAAATTGTTTGCTGAATTCGTTTAATCCTTGAAATCTAGAGAAACAAATTCTTTGGAGCACTGCCATCTAGTGGCACTTTCTACAATCACCTGTTCTCTTCAAAAACGCTGGTTGTCTTGTGCGAGCCTTGAAGGTCAAAGGGATCATTTACCTCACACTAATTAGATTCTCTTCAAGTTGCTCACATTTCGTAAGTGACCCATTTCCTGAAATTAGAATAATTTCACAAATGCAAATGATCTATGTGGGGGTATGCATGGTTTCTGTGTAGTAGATAGTAAAATTCAAATGACTTTGTAAATAGTTCAAACAGCAACAGATCTATTATTTTCCCCTAATTCTGAGCTCTTCTGTGAAAGACTCTTGTTTGACTGTAACAAAGTCCAAAGACACTTACAATTGTAGGATTTTTGGTAAGTCAGATCAAGAAAGCAATAATTTTCTTGCTGTAAAGTCTTCCCTGTGAAAAATATCCACGGGCTTAAAAATACATATAACTTTTCATTCATACCTGCAAAAAAACACCTTGAAGAGGAGGATGTATCAATTTCTGAAGACATAAACTTCCCAAGGTCAACTACAATTCTCTCCTGAGACTGACTATATTACATTGAATTCATCAGATAGCAAAGGTGCTTTTTTTTTGCACTCCTGTTTAATCTTGGCATGCCTGCATGCTCTGCAGGCATCCATTATCTGAGAGTTAAAAAAGCTATTTTTTTAGCCATGAAAACCAGTATTAAACTAAATATGTTTTTAATAAGGCTATATATAGATTTTCAAACTTGTTTCTTGCAGATATCCAACAAAAATTGTAACAGGATCTGTGTCTTCAGGTTATGTTTAAGATTTGTTCATACAGGAATGCCTACATCTCCCTGAGACTTCTGATTTTACACTTTTTTACTAGCAGATGCAAACAATACTAGATCAGCATTATTATTGTCTGGAATTTTTCCTCATGTTTTTTCCCTCTTCCAAAAATGAAAAGTCTAATTGTTGGTTTGTTTGTTTTTTTTTCATTTTGTTCATTTTGTTAATTTGATTATTTAGGATAGACTCCATGAATTGAAAACTATTTCTGACAAAAGTGCCCTAAAAGAAGGCCAGCTCTTTTGGATTGTTGCCACAAAAATCACTTTTAACCGCCAAATTATAAGGAATATTTAGATTGTTTTGTACTTTTTTGTATCTTGTATAGCTTTACTTGACATTCCTTGTGTGCAGACACACACCTTGAAGAGTCAGAATGACCTGCGATGGGATTCCAGGTGCCCACAAAAGCTGCTTGGTCCCTTTCCTTCTCAGCTGGGCAGGGCAGAGAAAATGCAATGAAAAGCTCATGGGCTGAGATAAATATAGGGAGAGATCACTCAATTTACCATCATAGGCAAGCCAGAACTGAATTGGGGATATAGAAGTTTAACTTTATTACCAATAAAATCAGAATAGGAAAACAAGAAATAAACCCAAATCTTAAAAACACTCTCTCCCCACCCCTGCCTCGTTTTGGGTTTATTTTTAATCTAGAATCATGTATTTCTTCCACCCTAGTGACACAGTGGGAAATGTAGCATGGATTGAGGTCAGTTGAGTACTTTTCTCTGCTGCTCCCTCCTCAGGGGGAGACTCCTCTCGCTCTTCCCCTGCTCCGGCATGGTGTCCCTCCCGTGGGAGACAATTCATGAACTTCTGCAAAGGGAGTCCATCCCACGGGCTGCTTTGTGTGCTGCTCCAGCGTGGCTTCCCCATTGAGTCACCAGTTCTCCCAGCAAACCTCCTCCAGCACGGGCTCCTCTCCACGGGTCCACAGCTCCTGCCAGGGCCTGGTGCAGTGTGGGCTTTGCACAGGATCCCAGCCTCCTCTGGGCCTGCCAGCAGTGTGGGAGGCTCCTGCTCCAGGTTGGTCACTGCTACTCCGTGATCCTCCATGGCTGCAGGGTCACGTCCTGTCTCACCACGGTCTGCACCACAGGCTGCAGGGAATCTCTGCTCTGGGGCCTGGAGCACCTCCTGCCCCTCCTTCTTCACTGACCTTGGTGCGTGCACTTTCTGCAGTTGGTTTTGTTGCAAAATCTCACTCCTCTTTGTTCTGCCTTCAGTTGTTTCTGCTCAATTTCTTTCCTCCATCTTCTTAAATACGTTATCCCAGAAGTTATTGTACCGTTGCTGATGGGGTCGGCCTTGGCTGGTGGTGGGTTCATCTTGAATCAGGCCGTCATTGGCTCTGTCAGACATGGAGAAAACTTCTGGCAGCTTTTCACAGAAGTCACAGTGTAGCTGCTCTGCTACCAAAACCTTGCCGTTAAAACCCAAGAAAACACCAAATGTTTTGATATAAAGAAAAACTAGGAAGGCCAGATGCTTGTCAAATGTTAGGATTTCAATCATTTTTCTCTTTTCCTTAAGAAATAAGTAAAAACTTCAATTTGAAGAAATGAACCTTCCAGAAAGAGTTAACAAACTAGACCTGCATTTTTTTTCTTCTGTGTAAGAACTACAACTTATGGGTTAGTACTACATTTTAAGAATTCATTTTTAATGCCCAAAAGCACTTTAGAAGGCATTTTGTTTGTTAACTCAAATGGCTGTTTCTCAGTTATGTTGAGACACCCTCTCCATTCAGCCACTTACCCAATATTCTGTTCATTTAAATAGGTCTTTAAATGGAAATACATTGCAATTAGCAGAAATGAGAGTATATAAATTCTCTAAAATATACCTCTGAAAGTGAAATTGCAACTAATAGAAGTATGACTCTTTAGTTCTATGAATGCACAAAAAAACTTCATTACTAATTTAGTGTTTGCAAAAAACCTACCCCAAAGCTGAGTAACACCAGTAGATGTCAGTGTTGCCATATTCCAATGTGTTGAGAAAAGTCAAGCGTTCCATTTAACAAGCATTTTAATTTGCATACATGTATAGATAGCTGAATAGATGATGCTGACTGGTTTTTCTTGTTCTGATAAATCATTGATGTTTTAGTTTTTACTAAGTAGTGTTTACTCTAAATCAGGGACCTTTCAGTTTCCCATGATCTGTCAGCGTCTAACTAAAAGTGTTTCAAAGTTATTCAATGCTTCATTTATTTTAAAATTTCTTTTAATGATTAGTAATAAGTGTTTTCCCCTGTAAATTTCAGGCAGTGGACATGAAATTTTCATTTCTTTAACAGAGATGTTTTATGCCTAGTGTTAAAGTGCAAGTTAGTGAACTGGAAATCACAAAAAGACTGAGAAGCAATACATTTGTTATCACAAATAAGACTTGCTTAATAAGTAATAACAGTTAAATCCCAGAGGATAACAGTTAGTCTTTCATTTTTGATTTCATCAGGCAATTCAGGGATGGGGGCACAAAGTACAAGGGTGCATAATTCCATTCAATGTTCCCTATATTTCCATGTACTGCATGTGCACTACTAAATATTATACAGAGTCCTTCTGTCTTTTCTTCTGGTTTCTGAATATGCCTTAATTAATTTTTTGGTAAATGTCAGCACAAGTGGCATATATTTTTTATTTTAAAATGTAACTTTCCTACAATGATTTGAGTTATTTAATTCAAATTTCTAGGGACAATTTTTAGGGAAGATTGATTTTAGCCCTTTATGAGCTTTAAATAACTTTGAATTGATTTTTCAGATCCCTCTGTTTTGACACATATCCTGAGATATGCAGATCTTTTTTTCTCATTAAATCATAATTTTTTTCCCAACAGCGTAGTCCCCATGTCACTTTTTTTCCCTTTACAACTTTATATAAAATAAATTCCAGTCCATTAAAACTAAGGGAGTGTGATATATAAATCTTATTTCAAATGAACATCTAAATAAATTAAGTTTCCTTTTTTTTAACAGACAAGTTTGATTAAAAGATCAGTCTCGGCTCTGGAGATGAATACTTTCAAAGATGAAACTATGTTAAATATGTCAGTTAATTTCAAAACCAGAATGAAAGAATTGAAGGTTATGAGGAATTGGATAGCTGAGCCAGAGGTTGAGACTGAGATCAGGAAAAGCTCTCCTACCAAGCATCTACTGAATCAAGAATCTACTATGGTCATCCTCAGACAACACAGGCAGATGAACCAGTAAAAAAAACCCCTTACTTTGACTGGACAGGAGGATGGTGAGAATGACATTGTTCTTGTGAAATGACCTCAAAAGGCTGGGATTAAACACGCTGTTTTCTGAAGAATAGAAAACCCAAAGAATCCAAAGAAAAGAATAAAACCTAGAAAATTAATAGTTGTGGTTAAGAAATTAGGTCAAGCCCTAAAGATTCTTAAAAGGTGCTTTTTAATTAATGTGTATTGCCTTTTAAAAAAATAGATTTTAATTTCGAACTATATCACGTACTTTCAGGCAATTTCATAGTTTTCAGTATTCAAATTTCTCTGAACTTAAGCAATAAAAGTTTATTTCTTTAGAAATAAATAAATAATGGTATATTTTTTAATGCAGAGAAGAAATACATATTGCTCAGTTATCTTTAGGAAATTTAGTATGTACTGCAAGTTAAATGGAAATAACATTGCTTTGTGACATAATGCAAACATTTTATCTAAGTATAAATGCATTGTTAAAATGGTCAAACTTTTTCCTCTGAAAGACGAGGGGGGAAGTAATGCTCTTGCTATTTTTTTGGAATTACCTAAATACTTATGTTCAAAGTGTGACCTGCAAAAAAATTCCCCAATTTCATCTGCTTTTGTGTACAGTTACATACATATGTGTTGTACTTATTCTGATGCTCAGGCCTGGTTCTTCAGGCCAGTTTTCCATTCAGCTTCTCATTTTTTCTGCTTTTAGGTGCCTTTCAGTAGATTTATTCTTATGAAAATCAAAGATACTTAAATGGTAAGGATGCTGCTGTGGTGAGTTGTAAGAGAGAATCCCTTTCTCCAAGGTCATGTTTTAGACAGGAGTACTGTATGTTCTTTGCTATTTAAAGCTTTCATACAAGCTTTGCTAAACCAAGGGGATTTCATCTTTGTACTACTTTGCATGTCATTCCTTCATGGCCCTGCTGTATTTTCTATTTAACTTTCCTTTTTTTTTTTCTTTTAACTAGTGGGATCCTTTTGTATAAAATATTATAAATATGAGGTGCACAGTATTCTAAAAATATATATGTGTAAAATCTTTTCTCTCTATTCCCTTCTGGAATCTCTTCTGTGTTAGAAGGGTTACTATTTTTTGTGTCAAAAATTGTTCCTGTTAAAGACTTTTGTTTCTTTCGCTTTGACATCTCAAAGCAGATATTGATATTCAATATATCTGAAGGTTCTCATGTTGGAATTTTTTTTCCAGCTAACCCTTTTGGAAATATCCTTGTAAATTCAAGAACTTTTTTTTTTCCACCTCTGGGTGGTGCTGCTTCTGTTTCTATTCCCATGGCCTCTTCCTACTAACGCTGGGATTTAGATTTGATATATTAATCTGTCTAGGATTTATCGTCATTTAGCCAAGCTGGTAATTGCCCAGTATGAAATAGTGTCCTGTCTTAGGTTTAGCATTGTCCTTGTAAACCTAAGTGAAAACCTTTAGAGGAAATAAGCAGGCAACTGTGAATAAGTGCTGAACGTTCAGGGGACGTGAATCATGAACCAAAAAATTCTGCTTACTTGCAGCTTCCATAATGGTTTTTGATAAATGGCTGAGAATTTAAAGTAAGAATTATTTCATTAATAAGAAAACTAACAATAAATTTTTGAATGTTTGCTGACTGGCAGATTGCAGTTTAATATTGTTAATATGTCTGAGAACCTTTAGTTAATTTTAATATATTTTTATTGCGTCTGTGTCTCTAGGAAGGCTTCCTATTGACGTTACGTTCAATACCAAGGTGTTTTCAGCATTCAAACATTATCAGAGCCCCAGCACCCCTTGTTTGTTAGTTTTTGAAAAGTTTGCAGAAGGGAGGGGATGGAATTCCAAAGTAAGCTTCTGCTTGCATGTGGATCAGCAGAATCACGAACTGTTGCCTGGGTGAAACTTTTCCTCCTGCTGGGACTACTTCTGAGGAGAAGGATACTGAATTACTGAAAGGAACTGAGATCATGGACTTTCAAGAAGCAAATATAAAAGTAGAACTAGTATATTCAATGCAGTGTGTTCTTCAAAGTGCAACAGTTTGTAGTGAAAATTGTAGAAAAAGAACTGAGAAGACTGGCTGAGCTATCGGAAAGGGAAGAGCACCCTTTAGCTTTTCATAGAGCAATACAAAAAATAGTTAAGCAAGTTAAGGTCAGCTATGGATGGCTCAGAAGAAGTTTAATGCTAATTTTTACGTCTATCTAACAGTATTTTTTTTTTTTAGTTAAGTATTTGAGTTCTTCAACAAGTGAAGAACTAGGAGAGCTGATAAGGAGCAGAGTGCTTCTATTTTTTACCTTTGTGTGACAGCATGATCCAAGTGAAGATGCTCTCAATAAACTGTTTTTATTTACCCTAGTGGTCTCCAAGAACAATAATATTTCTCTGGAGACCCTTGCTCAGGATAAAACACTTCTAAGTGGAATTGGAGATAGGATAAACAGAGAGGACAGAAAGTTCTTCTCTTCAAGTTTTGCTGCTGGCAAGGCAGAAAAATGTATTTTCATTTTCTGCAAAAGCATAGCAAGCAAGTAAATAAAAAAAGTGTATTTCCTGTTTATAATTATACTATTATTTGATGCTGCAATTTTATACAATAATGCTACTGTTTTTCTATATATGTTTATTTTTTCAACACTTTAAAATTTCATCTCTAGGGCTACAAACCTGCCATTACTTCTGCCCAAACCCTGCACAAAACAGAATAAAAACATTGCTGAAAGAGCAGAAATGAATAAGAATATTTTTAAAGTCTGTATTTCGAATGTGGAAGCTGTAAAAGCTTTCAAAGGAATACTTTAAGACATGTTGTAGTTGTCTGTGTTTGTGAAGCCTGGGTAGGGGAGTCTTGTGTTGTATTCCATATGATATTTTCTTTAACATCTGTATTACACACAGCAAGGGATAAATAACCACATCAGGACCCCAAAGTACTTTGCCCTGTAAATAATATCATACAGTTAAAGGTTAAGAAATATCTCACCTCTTTAACCAGGATTTGATATTTCAGGAGAAGTCCTCAGCAGCTGCTGTGGAGTTCCTGACCCTTGTACTGAGTGCTTGATAGTGCAAGATCAAAACGGATTTTTTATGTCGTTATTGCCATTTTGAACTTTTAAATAATGCAAAAAGCATTTCTTATGCTCAAATGCAGCACTAAGTTCATTGGAATGCTTGGAAATGTGCAGAGAAATGAAAGAGTGAAGTACAAAGTGAGCTTTGCTTCATGCTTTGGTTTCTGATTCCTTTCACCTAACAGTTTCAAGCCACAATAAATTCTAAGGAGGTTCACAGTGTGTCCTGCTGTGAGATCCAGCCTTCAGATTTTCCTGTGTGTGCCTTTACCAAAACGTTTATTGTCTTAGGGTGAAATTTTCACTCATGACATCATTTCTGTTAAGGCTTTTCTTAGGGAAAAACCTTTTTTTTTTCATGAGACATAGTACCTATTTTATCCCCCTGCAATATGCAATACTTCCCTGTTACCTTCCAGATTCATAAATTTTCTGACCAGAGAATTGACTATGTTTAAAGAAACTCAGTTATTATCTTGTGTCTGTTTTATTTACTCCAAATTTTAGAAACAGAATGTCAAGGCTCTGGAAGGCTAAAACTTCCCCACCCTGGAAAAGTGGATCACTGACCAATGGACCAATACCAACTGGCAAATTAATTGCCATTGTTAGTGCTTATTTAAGTGAAAACACTATTAACATTTCTCTTTAAGAGATATAAACCAAATTCCTATGCAATTTATGGATCCTAGGGATAGGTTGTAGACCAAAATTTGAGAATCAGTGATGCAGCAGGACAGTCTCAGATTTGCATGTCTCTATATTCAGTTCCATAGGGCTGTTAAGTTTGTGTTATATGCATAATGAACACATGTGAAATATCAATATTTGTCAAGAGAATTTTGTCAGGGAATGTTAAGTATTTTCTACAGGAATTGTAACAGAGTAGTTTGAAATCTTACTGCTTTTTTTGCAGGGACAAGTTATTTATTTCTTACTTTCAAATACAGGAATTCTGACTTCTAGAAACAAATAACTACTCTAAAGAAATCTTAAATAATGGTATTATCCTAGTGTATTAATATTTTTTGCAGCTTGAAGTCTGACTGCATATATGTAAACATTAGTAAAATTTTTCAGATTTTTAGATGAAATAGAACTTTGTTGATCAAAGCATTTCCTTAAAAATGCTAATAATACCTTCAAATATTTCTCATTTCCTGTGTGCTATTGTTAGCACATTTGAGAAGTTCCTTCTGCAATATAAGTTATTTACTTATTTTGTTTATAGGCTGTAAGCTTATAATCACTGCTGTTTAATGCTTGCTTGCATAGAAATTTGATTTACCTCTTTTGAGACAGAATCTTCGCTGCTTTGGGTAACCTGAATTTTACAAACAAGCAGAGCAGAAATAAAGCTGGTAACCATCACTGATATATAAGTTAAGTTTTCAAAGCTTTTTGTTCTCTAGTTGCCTTTGGCCACAATTTGACAAATGTTTTTGCATGGTTTTAACTTTACATTAGTTCTTTTATCCCTTATAAAGCATAGCTGGATCTTCAGAGTCTTGGGAAAGAAGCTGGATTTCTAAGGCATCACTACTTTTTAATTTCATTTCAAAGCTAATGGTAATGGAAATAAAAATCAAAGGAAAAAGTAATTAAAAAAATCTGAGAATAAAAGAACATATTATTTTTATGCTTGTTTAAGACTTTCAGTCATTAGGAATAATAAGAATGAGGAATAACATTATGTACTACCACACTTTTTTCATTACAGGGTTTTCAATATAGCTCTCCAAAAAAGATGCACTTTTGAAGATGTAGCAGAATATGTTCCTTTCACTGTTAAGTTTTTACATCTATTCAGGGTTTTAGTGCTGTGATCAAGGAAAACCCCAGCAATGCTCAGGTGGGACAAAAGCATTTGAATTTTAAGTGGATTATTAAAATAATATATAGAAGACTGCATATGCATTAAACAATAACAAAGCAAATGCATTTGCACAGAGGTGTGTAATAGAAATAGAATAAGACTTCTAGGCCATGGTATTCATTGGGGAATCTTTGTATTACTTTAATGACTTTGGATTAGTCCCTAGACCTTAATTTAACTAAGCACAGAACCATGTGCTCAGATCCCACTGGAGTAAAGCAAATATAGAGTCAGTTGGACTTAAGCATGTGCATATTGCTTTGTTCTAAAGAGATGGATTTATAGAGATGCTCAAAGTGACAGATGCCCTTAAGGATTACATAGTTCTATGACTAATTTTCATTGGTTGCCTAGACACTTCTAGTTTTAGCATTATGCTGAATTAATATTTTCCATTAAAAATTTGAATTATGAATGAGAAGCATCTTTATTTTTGAATTATAACACTTATTTAGAAGTTTGACTTACACAGACTGAAAAAAGTTTACATAAATCATAAAAAAGTATATAATTCCCTACTAGAAAACATGTCCTATTTTAATATGGTTCTCACACAGATTTACATTCTTTCTATATTCTTTTCTGTATCAATGAAAATAGATGTAAAAGAGAAATTAAAGGAGATACTAAATATCAGATTGCAGTTCTTGAATTCCTGTATCTGCTTGCTCCGTCCGTGGGATGTGTGTGTCTGAGCAGCCATAATCACCAAGGGCCCTAATCAAAATAGTTAGTGAACTCTAGATGGAATGAAGATGGAATAAAGGCTTTTCTATAACACTATTATGTTGGCATGGCCAGGTTTTGGCAGAGGAGGGGGCTACAGGGGTGAGAAGTTGCCAGAAGCTTCCTCCATGTCTGACAGAGCCAATGTCAACTTGCTCCAGGATGGACCAAGGCCAGCCAAGATCAAGCAAGGCCAAACAGCCAGTAAGTGTATATGTTTGGGTGAAATTATTTGCTCTCCTCTCCTTGGATTTTATTGATTAAATCTTCACCAACTGTAATGAAAAGGCAGACACCTACCATATGTCATACGCATCTGGAAAGAGACACCCAAATTCAAGCATCTTGTGCTGGAACTGATCCCTACCCAGCCTGAGTACAAGCAGCTATGGAAGGATTCTTTGTGTGTCTTCTACCTGCCAACCCATCTCCTTCATCACAGGGAACCACAGGAACTTGCAAGACTTTCCTGTGACATCAGGTTCCTGTGCTGCTACGTTTGTCAGTGAGTGGCCTCTGCGTGTTTCTGCTTTCTACCTTGGCTATGAGGTGAAGGCACTGCAGGGCACACAAAGGCACCGTGCAGCTTCAGGCTGGGAACACCCAGCTGTGTTGAGCTGTCTTTTGACAAGGCCTGTTGTCTGAGACAGAGCTAGCTCCTAAGTGTTTGAGCTCAGGTGTGAATCAAATTGAACTTGGGCAAAGCGTGTTTGTGTTTAGACCATAGCTGGCAAAGAATGATGCTGATGGATAAAGAAAAATAGGTGATTACAGTGGCTGAAGTCAAGCTTACGCTGTGAAGACACTAGTGCCTTCATAAATAAGGGATTGTAAAAGTTGTTTTTTGCTATCACTCTCCAGAAAAAAATCACTTGCAGTACAAGCACAGCCGCAGAAAAGGTGTGTATTGCACTGAAACTGCACACAGAGGTTGTGGAGTCTCCATCCTTTGAACTCTGCTCATTCTCTACCACACTGTATTTTAACAGGGCAGATTTTGGTCATGATTTGAGAGAATATCAATCAGCTGAGAAAGGCTTTTCAACAGTTAATGTTTATTTACCTGTTGTGATTATGTTTGGTACCATAATAACAATTATGATAAAAATTTACTTGGTTTTATTTCATGAATCGCAAAGTATGTGTATGTTTTCGACCTAAACTGATGAGATATTATGATGTAATTAAACAGATGACTAAGAAAGCATGCTGATTAATATGTGTTTTTTCCAGTCTCAAAATTGAAAAAAGTATGTCATTTAGAAGGTAAAATGTTTCATATAATGTGTGTCATTAGCAGCTGAACAAATCTCCATTCTAAATGAAATTGCGACAAGAAGTTCTGGGAAAGTATGACATCTAACAAGCATGAAAGTTTTTGTGAGCTTTTGTGTGTATGGGTTGAGATGTACGAGTGCCTAGAAAAAGACGTTCAGGTAGCTTGTGTTGAATATAAACATGAAATTAAATGAACATGGTCTTTGTGGAACAAGTTTTAAAACTGTATTTTCCTTTCATAAGTCTTCCTGTTGGGAATAGACATGATTCATAGAGCAGAGGAACTGAATCACACTTTCATCTTCATTTTAGTAAAAATCAACCCTTTTGTTCAGGCACATAATGGCTAAGTTATATTCCTCCGTGGCTGCTTTTGTCATTGCAACTAAAATGAGACTCAGCAACTTTGATTACAGAGGCAGATTTCTTCCGATAACTAAATCTATGATTGTTTGTATTATTTCTGTTGAAACAAAGTTGCATTATGTGACTTTGGTTTGGCATCAGTTGATTGCACAGGTTATGACCTTTCCTGAAAGGATTTTTTTCTAGATTTTTTTCTTCTTAGTGGCTGGTATGAGGCTGCGTTCTGGATTCGTGCTGAGCACAGGTTGATAATATAAAGATGGTTTTGTTGAGCAGAGCTTACACAGAGTCCAGGCCCTTTTCTGCTTTTCATACTGCCACTCTGGTGAGGGAGCTGCGGCTGCATGGGAAGTTGTGGGGAGACACAGCCAGGACAGGTGACCCAAACTGACCAAGGGGATATTCCAGACCATATGACATCATGCTCAGTATATAAAATGGGGAAAAGAGGAATAAGAGGGGATGATTGGAGTGATGGCATTTGTCTTCCCAGGTAACTCTTCTGTGTTAGGCCCCCAGAGAGGGCCATGCTCTCCTGGAGATGGCTGAACACCTGCCTGGCTTGGAAAGCAGTGAATTAATTCTTTGCTTTGTTTTTGCTTGCATGTGTGGCTTTTGTTTTCACGATGAAACTGTGCTTATCTCAACCCATGAGTTTTCTAAGTTTTACCCTTCCAATTCTCTCACCAATCCTGCTGGTGGGGGAGTGATTGAGGAGCTGTGTGGGGCAGGACTTCTGGCTTGGGTTAAACGACAACGTTACCACAAATATATTTGGAATGACAGTTTCTCTTGAAATTAAAATAGAATATCTTACCATGGATAATCTGTTCTCCAGTAATTTGGAATAAAAATGTCTAGTAATAACTGTTAGAAGTATGAATTTTGCCCCATTGCTGTAAGAAAAGATCTTTTACACTGCAATACAAAATAGGGAGAAATCTTTTGTAACTGTGACAGAATTAAAGTATCAGAAGAGCTGTGTCCGGTCTGATCAGACCATTGCAGTTATGTGTTTCTATGAAGAGTTTCACTGTTTGTAGATTTTGCTTTTTTGCCTTCAATATTGACTATTGTTTTACTAAAGCTAAGTTTGTGAAGACCAAGGGGACTGAATATTTACTGTTTTATTCCCACGTCTTGTTCATTTTTCTTATTTATTTACTGTATTTATTTTTGTGGAATCATCCCAAGTGGATCAAGTATAATGTACAAAGTATAAATATATGTGTGCCTGTATTTCTATGCATGATTATCATGTTGATGAAATTGGGGAATGATTTATGTAGTTTTCTCCATGCACACAAAGTTGAAGTTTGCTTGCAGATTGTGTTGGTATTTTTGCTCCCTTTCTCCTGCTCCACATGCCTCTTTCAGTGCTCTGTTTTATTATTGAAGAATTGTTTATTGATGAAGTTGCTAAATTATGCATGACTCTATGGCCTTTTCCTTTCTTTGACCTCCTTACGAATTACCTGCTGATGGGTTGTGAGATAGTGGTACCCTCATCATGTATAGTGCATCATCAGACTTAAATCAGAAAGAAGAGTGGCCTAACCTTTCCCTTGGATCCTTCCTGTGTAATATTCACTGTAGATTTTCTTCAGTTTAAGCTCTGAAACAGAAACATACAGGAACAGATACTTAAAAGACTTTTATCTTCAAATTTAAAAACTGAAACCAGAAGCAATAAGTTACAACTCACCATCAATAAAGTGACAATTTAAATAAATGGGCTAATCTCTCATCTGCTTGTAATTTTTTAGTGAGGAGTACATAAATCAATTTTTTTAGTCCTTAAAACCTGAATATTTATTATTTCTATGTTTGGCTCTGTGGAGTTAAATCTTCCATATATTGCTTAGGAAACGGTTGGTGTCCTGTTGTCTTTCCAATTTCAGCTTTTAGCATTGCTCTCATTCAAAATTCAGGGACCATGTTAGATTTTTTTAAAAGAAAATGGGAAGTGAATGGAGGATTTATTTGCACAATAGAGCATGAAAATTTCAAGTTGCGTGATCAAAGCTAACTGCCTTCTTTCAAACAGATTATAACTTCCTTATTTTTTTCTTCAAATTTTTCTTCTAGACTTCTTTTCTGACCTTAAAGAAATTTTGTATTTTATAAAAATTTGTGAAAATGGTCTGAAATATTTTGTCATTAGTGGCTCTAAAAAGTTCCACTAGTAAATTGCAATTGCATTTTGCACTTGAAGTTTTCTATTAGTAGGGACTACAGTAGGTTTGTGACATTCTGAATTTTTCCCAGCTCGTGATGGGTCAGACACTAAACTCTGAGGTTACTTCCCTTGCTAGCAATAGAGTCAATAAAATTTCATACTGGGGATTATCAAAGTGATTTTACTTCTGAAATGCAGTTTAAGGGTGGGTAGTTCTTGTCCCTTGCTCTGTGATGGTATTGATTCTTTGTAGATTTAAAATATGATAATCTGAGGTCTATTTTTTATGCACTTATTTCCTTTCATTTGATTTTTCTAGAAAATCCTTTTGATAGACTCTAGTTAAGTATACTCAGTTGCTAAGGAATCTCAGTTGCATGCAGGTTTTTCCTCCCTCTTTAAAATACTACAGGCATAGCTGGAAAACAGACACACTGCTTGACTAATAGAGAATGCAGTAAAGGATGTGTTGTCAAAAAAAAAAGGAAGGAAGGAAGGAAGATATTTTCATCTGAATTATTTCCCCGTAAGGGAATAGGAAATTATGAATAATCTTTCACAGAATAGTAAGTCACACATGTACACTTATCAACTGATTGTTAAACATTTTCCTTCTATAATTTAGGCTTTTGTGATGTGACGCCCCACAAAATGATGATGAAGCATATATTTAAAGTCCATTAAAAGCAAAGTAAAGTGGTACTTTTTGAAACAAAGTGGGAAAACCTGTTATGTTTAGGAAAATTATTTAGGGTCTTTCAGTTTTGCGGCAGCCCTTCACCTACAGGTATTGATCAGGCCTTAGGTTTTATAAAATTTTAAAATAAATCTAATTAACTTACCTCTCAAGTCAGAAAATATTTGCGTAGTATCAGTATCTCTAGTTTAATGATGTAGCCTAAGAAAGAATGTGACAAGCTGTGGTAGTGAGATGGATAGTCTGTGAGAGAAAAGTAAAGGACTCAGCAGTATTTCAAAAGTCATAAATGATGAATGTAATCGATTTTCCCATGCCTTCAAGATATCCTCCTTTATAAAATAAGTAGACAAAACCTTTTTTAAAAATACTTATTGAAAAATCTTTATCTTCCCATTGGAGTTAGCATCAACAACATAGCTTACAGAAGACTATAATAAAGAAAATTGACAAATTGATAATTTCAATGACAGTAAATAAAACAGAACAAAAGTAAATGAAAACACTGTGTTCTCAGCTGAACTCTAGTGTCAACCATTCTTCTGACTTTCAGGTAGTTTGGATGTATGCTGTAATGGCAGTTGGGTTAAAAGTGGAATATTACTGAATGAAAGAAGCTTAAAAAATTAATTTCAGGTTGATACTACTTCTTTAAAAGCCCATATAGAACACAGTTGACTTGTTCAGTGTAGCTCCTTTGGTTGCATTTTCTCAGATTTCATAACTGAATGTTTCCCTGGTAAAGCTTGATGAGAAATTCTTCTGAAATCTGTTTTAGGTAACTAACATTGCCCTTACAGATTGGTTTACTCACTGTGAGATGAATAATAATTTCTTGTTTGCATAAATGGAACTCAGGGCATTCTCTTCTATGACTTCACCAATGTCCTTATTTTATGGAACTATGGCAGTAAATTTGTAGTATTAACTACGGCTGTAGGAAGTGATGCCCTGCATAAACTTCATATCCTGCAGAATCTTTGTAACCACACTCCATCAGGACAGGTTTGAGATGTGTAATTCAGAGATTATTTGCTGTTGCTTGAAATCCCACTTTGGAGTGTTGTGCTTTTCAATCTTTTTGCCTAGCTCTACTTTACATTCTGATGACTCTGACCAACTTAATGTCCACACAGATACCAACTATTAATTTTGTGTTTTAATAAGAAATTCATACACAAGTTTAAAATACCCTGTTGTCTGGGAAAATAGATAATTATTTAACTTCAGGCTTTCCAAATAGCACTTTGATTCGAGTTAGAGTTATTCAGAAGCTATGAAGTAAAGAAAGAAAACCTGCATAATTAAAGACTAGCTTTTTAGTAACTAAAATGTGTATCAAGAAGAATAGATTCTTTAAGGTAATCTCAACAGGGAGCTAATCAGTACAAGAATGATTAACCTTGTTTTCTAGTAATAGAATTATCTAATGTTCCATTCTTTTCTCCTAGCTGTTTTCATGATCTTGCAGGTATAGAATATATTTTATTCACCAGCAATATTAAAAACTTGCTGACTTGCCTAATCTTATTAAATATTACAGTGCTATACTTAACAGTAATAGTAATACACTTATAGTGTATTTGTTTCTGTATCAAAGGGTGCTGAAATGTCTGTCAGACTTTACAATGTAAACGTGAAACATCTTCCACATACATTTAATGGGTACATTAATGGTAAATGGTGGTAAAAGGGTAATTAAAAACAAAAAGTGGTAAATGGGACATACATATCAGAAAAGAGCAGGATTGCTATTGTGGAGATACAAACCAAGCAATGTGGCTGTGACTGTGCTGTATGTATGTGGGCTACTGTTTTCCAGCTGTTCTCCATCTCCATCCATGTAGCTCTTGCTCCCATGGCTTTGCAGGGGTTTGTGTAAAAGGGCAGGGTCAGTGCAAAGGAAACCAAACATTGCTGGTTTTGATCAGGAGAGGACATCCTTTGCAGCAGGCATAGGGGAGTTCAGGGAGCCATCTTCTGAAGACCTACAAGAACTGCAGCTTTTGGTGCAGCTGCTGCACTAAGATAGGTCTGGAGGTGTTTGCAGCAAGTCATAGATGAGTCTGATCTGCAGCACTGCTGAGAATCCGGGTGACACTGTGCCACTTCTTGACACTTGTGGTAATGGTGGCTTTTAACACCTAAATGATACCTTGCCACCACTGTTTGACAAATGGCAAGCGCAGTTTTTCCTGTCTTTGCTGCCATTTTCTGGGATGTGGGAGTGTATCTACCTGGGTGAGCCAGTCCCATGTAGTTGCATTTGTAGAGGAACTGCAATTGGGCACTATTTGGGCACTTGAAATCCTGAACCCTTTCACTTCTCTTAGCAGCCCTTCCCTGTAACATTTCAGAATGTGTTCTGGGAGAAGCTCTATCCATTCCCTCATGCAGAGGTGTTCCTAACCCATCAGCTTAGTAAACTAAAACACTTCTGGCGTGGTGTCCTCCATGTGTCAGCTCACAGATTCTCCCCTAGACAGAAGGGAGGCACAGAGCCAACTGAAGGTTTGTTCCAGTTGCTGATGAACTTAGGACTCATATTTTGAGAAAGGCAAAGGAATGAAATGGAAAGAACAGCAGTAGTTTGTTGTCTTGGATGGGTGAAGAATGTCTCTGGTGAGACAGGACAGGCTGCATGCAGAAATGCTGGGTTATGACAGCTGCTGCAGATATCAATGTGTGCGCTGACTGGCTGAAATGAGATGGAAACCCTGAATGGTGGAGCTGGGCAGACCAGCAGAACGACAATGAAATGTGAAGAACATGACATATATGTGCTAAGATGTACAGGTCAGTGAGAAAAATGAGACCTGTACAAATATAGGTAGATATCTCTTTCCGAAACTTGGCTATAATAGATATACACACTCCCTCTTTTCTCTGCTTTTTTGCTCTAGTTCAATGTCTCTGGTACTCATTATTCTATAGAAAAGTATAGAATAACATGCTTTTGCTGCATTCAAAACTATTGAGAAGGTCTGAAATACTGCAGAAATGAATGCTGGACCTAGACTAACAGAGCTGGCTATTGTAGAAACTCCAGCAGTATTTTGTGTCAGTTGCCAGGATTTGACATGACGTGTAAAGAAGGCAGCTCAGTCCAGCCAGGGGCCTCATGGCAACTGCATCTCCCTAACTCTGGTTATTGGTTCCTCATCTAAATTTTGGAAAATAACAACAGATGGATTACTTGTTTAGAACAAACAAGGCAGTCAGAAGCAGAGCAGAGCCAACTGTGCTGATATCCCAATCTTTCCCTAATGATCCATTAGTGCAGCTACTGATGTGACTCTGTGTTGTTGAGTGGGAATGACAAAACACAGTCCAACATGAATGGTGAAATTTTCCTACCTTATGTTCTGGGAAAGCAATGCCAGGATTTCCCACAACAATTTTTCTTTAAATAAAATATAATTAAGAAAATGAAATTGTTGAGTGCGAAAAGATAATTTTCTGTGTATCCTCTTAGAAGGAAACAAGAAAATTCAAAATGTGATAGCAAAATTAGATTTGAATTAATTTCTCAAAGGTGCCAGAAAGGATTAGGTGGCTAATTTACTTTTTCAAAGCAACATGTACATTTATATACTTTAAAATATTCCATACACTCTCTGTATATTTCATTCTCTCTATAAATCTGAAAATTTTGGGTGTAGCTGATTGTTCATTCAACTTCCATTTAAAGACAATATGATTAGAGTCAATTAGAAACTTTTGGGCAGTAGGTTTTTCACTAAGAAAATGTTGTTTTTTAAACTCTGACAGTGTAAGCATGCCCATTTCAGTGAATTCTTGTTTAGAAAAAAGTCCAGCAAAATACAGCAATTTATTTGCCTTACATTTTTATATTTACAGAACAAAATACTTTGACTGTGCTTCAAAACAGCTCTTTTCTGTTTTGAGAAGTTCTGTTTACTTTACTCAAAACCCTGAAATGAGTTTAAATGAGGTAATGCCATGTTAATTAGTTTAAAACAAAATCCTAGTCCATTAGAAAACAAATTAATTTGGAATATTGCTTCTCAAGGGTGTTTATTTTTTCTGTTTATTCTCCGAACTGTAAAAAGCTTTCAGATTAATTTTACTCTCTGTAAAACAAAAAATCCCTTTTTTCAATCAATGTGAGGCTATTTCCTTTTGAAAAATTTGCTCACATTTGTGATTTTTCTTGGGACACATTGCCAGAAAGTGATGAATGCTTTCTTTTTCCTGGCTCAGGATTCAAAATGTGGTGTCTTTTTTATGTTCTTGGACTTATATCTAGAAAAATTAGTAATTTTTAGAAGTTTGTAATTTTACCATTTCTGTTTTCCTATGAGTACTTTGTTTTACTGCAGAAGAATATAGGTGTGGTGAAAGATAGAAATTAAAGCAAAACACTGCCTGAAGTTTAAGAAAGTTCCTTCTTTTTTCCCTTCTCATCCTCACGCTTCAGTTCTCCCAGCATGTGATCCAGATGGCTTTCTTCAGATTCAAGCATGAGCTCAAATTCCAAGTTAACAAGGCAAATTAACTATAACAAGTGGGGAAAAAAATTGTAATTGAGTTTGTATGGAAAAAAAATGATACAGTGTCAAGAATAAACAAAGTGGTAAGAATTTACATTACATCACAGGGGAAATACCTAAAGAAGTATGGAAACATACTAACTGAGTTGCCATAAACACGCTGGAGTTTTATGTTGAAGGAAATAAACAAATAAAAGTCCTTTAGAGATTATTTCCCTTCATTTTCTTGATGGTTATTTTCCCTAGCAATTGAGTTTTTGATGCATTTTTTCAGCTGCAGTTGGTATTAAAATTTTATGAAGTTCTATGACAATGAGCAAATTTAAGCTTTTATGTAGCTTTCATTTCTTGAATGCAAGGTATTTTCATTGAAATTAGTGAAAGTCTAAGATCAATACATTCATAAATGATGACTGCAAAAAACCACAAATGTAAGTTGGACTGAAAGTTGGTGTTTGCAACCCATCTTTTTATGCCATAATTTAGTATGATTTCAAATGAGAAGATAATGCATTCAGCTTTGAAATGACCGAGGGAAGGATTACTGCTTTATTCTTCCACTTCCTTGGCTGGTGAAAATTCAGGTGTTTCAGTTGTAGTGAAAAGCAGGGAAATGGCAAACAAAATGGAAGTAGGATGTCAGATGTGTAAAAATGGCCATACTGCTGTGAGCAGTTTTATAAACTGATGCAGAAAAAGGGCATGGATAGAAAAGTTCTGAAACCAGGTGCGGATTTACTCGGGAGAGTTACAAACATAAATGGTAAGCTCAGGCTCTTCCCTGAGCTGAGCAAAACCACCCTCCCATGACAGCGGTGTCCCAACAGCTTGGTTCAGATCCAGTGCAAAGCAGTTGCACCAGATGTAGGCTGGCTCCCGTATAGCCACAGCTTTTTATCCACTCATCAGTGCTCTGAAAAAGAAGTGCACAAGCAGATGAAGCGAGGAACGCAAGCTGAATCCTCGTGCCGTTTGTGACTTCATCTGCTTGAGTAAAGTCTTGAACACAGAGTTGCAAGGGAACAAGCTGAAGAAACAGACTTCAGGGAGGCTTTGGAAATCACCACCTTAGAGAGGACAGGACTGATTTTAGACAGCTGACCTCAATCATCCCCCACAGAGCCTCCTACACTGTGCTTCCCAGAGCTTCTGACAGTAAGAATGGGGTGTAGAAGTCTGAATAAAGCCCCTGTAACCCCCCCTGGCTCTGTCCCATGCGAAGGCATCTGTATTTGCAAAGCAGTGTGCCTAAATTGGACTCCACTCCCCTGAACTGCCTCACTTCCAGGGCAGTGTGCTGCTTAACAGATGATGCCATCCCTCCATGGCCTGTCAGGTGCATTGGAAGATTTCACAGCTTTGCTCTCAAGAATTAGATGGTGAGAGCACTTCCTCCTCTACCTCAGTGAAACACGGTCATTTCCTCTCAGTCATTCTGACCTGCACAGCTTAAGGGGGCACATCATTACCCCTGTTCAAACAGGGCTGAGGAGATACATCAGCAAGGGCAGGAATGGTTTAATCCAGCTGGGCTGGCTCTGGGTGAGGATGTCTGGCCGTGCTAGGGAAGCAGAAGCAATAAGGAAAATGAGAGCCTGAGCTAATGAGCTGCTGCAGTTAAGGGAGTTTGGCTGTTCTGACAGATAGCACTCCTTGCTATTCAGCGCTTTTGATCTTCATATTTATTGTTCTGGGGAATTTCAAACACTAGGTTCAACAGAGACGATGTTAAGTACTCTTTTAACCAAGTGACAGTTTTGTGAATGATATTGTGTAAAATGAGAGGTCGCATTTTAACCTTTCCTTTACAATAACATAAGACATTAGCATTTTTATGTGCAGGCCTATGTATATTATGCATTTTGTGTAATGATTGTCAAGGGTGAGTTTTTCACAGCCATTTAGGAGGTAATTATTTTGATGAATGAGTAGCTCTTGCCCTTGATAGCTGCTAAAGTGTGTCAGGTTTCAGGCTTTGTGAGAGACAGAATCAATGATGTTTTGGTGATGAACAGGGATTTTTCTTCTTCTAGTAAACTGGGTGCAGTCACTGGATACTGGAGTTGATATCGCAATTATTTTTCTCCGACATTCTTTCTAACCTTTGCTTTTCACTTCATTGTAGGTACATGACATTACTCTTTCCAGGTGGTCCAAAAATTCATGACTGCTGATGTGCATGTACACGTCAAAAGTACCTCTGCAGCAATTTTTATAAAAGTTTTAATTTTCCTGGTGTTAGTTTTTCCAAGTAAATATGAATTACTCTAAAAGTCTCAGAGCAGAAACAATACCAGATAATAAGCTTATTTAAAATACTTTAAAAAAATAACTTATCAAATCACATAGCAGAAGTTGTCCTTCAGAAGTTTAACATAATCACATAAATCAAATGAGCCTCAAGTATCTTTTTCTGAAGTTGTCAAAATATTTTCAGAAAATAATTTCAGTAAGCACTGTTTAATGTTAAATGTTTACATACTAGAAAAAAAAATAAGAAATATGCTTTCAGAATTTCCATATCCAGTTTTAATTCCTGCTTATTTGCACATACCCATTACCATTTATTCTGTGAATGGTTTTCACAAGAAATTGAGAAAGATATTTTTCCAGCAATATCTAATTACTTTTTCAAACAATAAAAAAGCTGACTCCCTTTTTTCCTGCTAGCTCCTCTAACGTAAGGAGGTGATTTTCAGTGTAATGACAGACCTTTAGACTGGAAGTTTCTTGAAAGTGTGAGTGTGTCTGGATGACTAAAAAAGTCCAGGCCTGCAAAACCTTAGCACATAACTAATGAATTTACCAAAGCATTTACTTATTTTTGCTCTTCCTTTCACAGGGTTTTCAGGTATTTTGGATTCCCTGGGTTCATGCCATGAGACATAGCAAAAATACCTTCTGTATCTCATTACTGTTTTCATTAAGCTTGTTGAATTGCACATCAACTTCTTAAATATTAATGAGGATTTGGAGAAATTGGCTAGTACAATAATTAGATGGAAATTGGAGGCCTTATCAATTAATACCTTTGCTATAAACCGTTTGGGGCTTTTAATTTAGAATAGCCTGAGTCTTATATGGAATCTTTCAATGAGAGGGCCATTGCCTTTGTAGAGAACAAAAGAGCATTAGGAAAGTGCAGGTGTACACACAAGCCAATAAAAATGGTGTTCATGTAGTGTACGAAGCGAAATTTTGTCTTTGAAGGTTGAATGCAGTATTCTTCTAAATCTTCCAAGTTTTATGATGTTACAAGTGGGCACAATGTAAGAGGCTTTCTTTGAAATGTTGTAGCCTTCCTTTAAAATGTTATGAAGGTGATACAGTATATTTTTAAGCTCGGGCATTCTGTATCTGATCATTTGTTGAACGATATTTCACTTTTGATACAAAGTTTGCATATATCAAACAGAATGATTTATTAAAAGTCAAACTTTGAGAATTGTTTGTTATGCCCTCTTTTTCAGCCTGTTAAAGCATTGATGTTAATCACATTCAAATGCTATGTTCAGCTTGAAGTATGGCAGTGACCTGGAGAATCCCTCTACCTGAAAAAAAAAAAAAGAAAAAAAAAAAAAAAAAAAAAAAAAAAAAAAAAAAAAAAAAAAAAAAAAAAAAAAAAAAAAAAAAAACAAAGGGGGGGAAAACAAGGGAGATAAATCTTGTCTTTATACCATGCCTTGTTCTTACTTGAATCCAGATGGTTTTTTAGCTTTGGATCTGAGAGTCATTCTCTTCTCCTCTGTAAACAGACTTCTCAAGTCTTGCGCAGTCTGTGTGAAGTACATGAGACCTTTTCCTCCCTTCCACTACTTCTGACGTGGTTTCCCTGCTGGTCCAGAGTTTCTCTGTGCAGAGGTCCCAGTGCCAGGCACATCTGGCTGGCAGCTGGCTCCTTGCACCCCGTCTCTGAAGGCTCTTGCTGCTGCCAAAGCAGTCTATCAGCCCTGGTGGAATCACAGCAGTAACATCAGGATAGATGCTTCAAACAGGCTGAGAAAGGTGCGTTACCACAGCTGTATAATTGCATATGAAAACGTGTGAAATAATTTTTCCTGAGAGTGGGAACTTTTGGGACACATATTTATCTTTTCTGCAGGTTTACAGAAAAGTATATAAGGAATCTATTTCAACTACTGCCTGGCTTTAGATGCTGCTATGGCTCAAATAAAATAATATCTGTCAGCAATACAGGACTTGATGAAAATTTGTTCATCGTGCATACTGTAGGAACATTTACTGTTTTCTTTCGGTATGGAATTGCTCACTAGATGTCCTCACAGGATCAGAACTCATGGAGTATTTTTTATAATGAAGCTTAGAAATTGTTATATTTGCCCAGTCCTGGATGATTATGAGCTGTAAAGGGAAAGTAATGATGTATATCTCTCTCTGAATCAACTGGAAAATTAAGACATGCAGATGGAGATGGCCAACTTTATACCAATTTTTACACTTCAGTTTTAAAACTGTGACAGTTTTTGCTGGCTCTGTACAGAATCCATACAGGATATTGAGCAGATATAAACAACGGCTTTATACATAAGTAAAAGTCGATGTAATAATTTTCTGATAGGTAAATGAATAGTGGGGAAATTAACAGTGCATAAAAAGAAGTTAATCAAGAACTTGACAGCCTTACCATTGCGTGAACAGACTTCAGATAATCGTGAATATAGGAATGATGATAGTCTCAAATTAAACTTGTTAGTTTTCTAGGAAAATGGGTTATGATCCTCAGAGTTAAGTGCAATAGATTTACTAAATATTGAATGTTATCTATATCTGTTTAGCTAAATTGTTATCAATGTAGCTAAAAATACTTCCACTGTAAGACAGCCTGTCTTTGATTTTATGGTGTTAGTTATACTTCTTGTGAGGCCAAAAGCTGTCTTTTCTAAGCTAGCATGTTAATATATAATTTTTTCAATTGAACACCAAAACTGACCATGACATTGAATAATTTAGCCCACTCTGTAACATGGGCCATAGACGTTTGATAAGATAAATGTAAGCAGTTGTAGATTCAACTGCACTTTTGGAGCTGATGCTTTTGGAGAGCATGGAACGTACCTCAGGAAGATTTTTGTCTCCAGCATGTTGCAGACAGCTAAAGAATGTACAGATTTGTGGGAAGATCCTTTTTCTCTTCACAGGACCTAGGAAAGGGTTGCTAGGGAGATGCTAGCCTGTCTCATTATTACACAAATGAACAGGGTTTTTCTGGTTTAGGAGCATTTCAAAAACAGGGCCCTTAATGGTGTTCTGAATGAGCACTTTGTATTTGGGACCATGTACCCATAATCCAGCAAAGAGTAATGCAGTGGAATTGCCTTTATTCAATTTCCTAATTATTTAAACTGGTCAAATGATTTTTCTAGTAACTTCTAGGTATTTCCTAGAGGTGTCATTAGCAAAACATAACATACGAACATTTTTTAGTGGAAGAGATGTTTGACATGTTGGAGTAGCCAATTCATCCTTCCATAGATGTAACTGGACCTAACACAGTTTTGTCTGGGCAAAAAAAGAGGCAGAAATCGATTAAAAACACAAACAAGGAAGAATAGTTAAAGTCAGTAAAAGAATCCAGCTCAGAGTACTGAAAAACTAGTACTTTACTAGGAGATAAGCTGTCTGATAAACTGAGGATGTGAACAACTTGGAGGCAATTGCTTTTTAGGTATGCTCATTTTTCTTTTCATGAAAGAGTTAACTGACAGATATACCTGGCATAAAAAATACCTGGCAAGTTAAAAGCAGTTATGTAAGTCTTGTACAGAAATAGAAGTGGCAAATGGGGGCAGGTACCTCTTGGAAAATATACTCACTGAAAAACATCAGTGAAATAGCAGCATCTGGAAGGATACCATTCTAAAGTGAAACTAGAATTCATGTTGTTTGATAATTTAAATAAACATAAATAAAAGATGAAAGGAGTGCCATAGCTGAGGTGTAAATACTGATACACCCTATCTTAATGCAACACCACCACCACCACCTGTGTTTCTTGGCAATGAGAAGGTTTATAAATACAATTGAAGACTGAATGAAACAGTGGAAACAGCAACAGGAAAAGATCAAAGGTCAAGCAGAGCTGATTTATACAGAAAATTATTTTCTGAAAGGCAATTGTACACAAGATGATTAGGAAGGTCCCCAGGAAATATGGATTATATTAGAAAGTATTTTACCTTAGGAAAGCTAATCTACATAGGGTCTTGCTAGAGTCAGATGGAGATGAGCTTTTGCAAAATCCAGTCAAATTAGTCTTGTGCACATATTACTAGCCTGGGGAAGCTTTTCTTCATGAACCAGAGGAGACATCTATCTTCCCTAGCATTTGTGACTATCCCTCTGTGCATATAAACCTAAATTAATTGTCTAAATTAATGGAAGAGAACATAAACAGTAAAATAACAAAATCAAACAAGCAAACAAAAGAAAAAGTAAACCAACAGCAATAAGTCCCCAGACTACTCAGCATAAACCCAGTAAGACCCAAGAGCAGCGCTCAAGAGAAATTTGGGCAAGCTATTAATGAACAGTGTTACATTTGTAATGATACTGGTAAATGATATTGTACTGATATTGGTCTTTTGCAGAAGACATGCTCCTAAGAGGAAATGATTTGAATTCATACCTTCTGAACTACTTTAAACTTTACAGCAAGTAAGTGCTGTGAGATTGAACTTAGAGAAAGCAACACTGGGATCTCTTACTGGTGCCCATTTGTGCTGCTCTATTCATATCAATGTACTTAGGAGTTTTAAAATATATTGAGCTCATTTTCAAAACCTGGTGCATTTATAAGAGGTGCCTTTGTTATCTTCTGTTCTGTGCCCAAATGTTGTAGTCTGCAGGTGCAGCATCTCTCTTTTCTGCTACAGTGACAGCATGACCCAGTTACTGCCATCCCCAACCAGAAGCTAATCAAGTGATGTGGTTTTTGTAGACAGCAGTATTTGTGGACTATTTCTTGAAGATCGTGGAATCTTCTCCGCAGTATTTTTTTTCATGGTATTTCAGTTTCTAAAGTATGCTTTCATTAATGTCTTCTGCCCAGACTGGTAATATTAGCTCTGCTTAACTGCTGTTCTGCTTGGAAAACTGAAGGAGAGGATGGACACGCAAGGATTGCTTAGTTCCCCATGGGTGTTCATGAGTGCTGACACTGCTAGGAGTTCGTTCATTCTCCACTGCAATGTGAGAGACTCCAGAGTTCCTCTAAATCATAGCTGGCAGCACGCCTTTCACAGTATCACTCTAAAAATGTAATTGCCAGAATGGAACACCTGTGTCATTTCCAACAGCACCTGTGTGAGAAATCATGATAGATGGAGGCAGCAGGAGCCAAATACCCAGTTCCCTGACTAAATGTGAAATGTTATTTCTAAATCTTTCTTGTAGCAATCTCCCTTGTTATCTAGTCAGCATTTGAGATCTGTCTGGTAGCTAATTGAGTTGCAATTTATAATATCTGAATTTTCCTTGTCAATGCAGTGTGCCTGAGTCAGGGCATGTAGGATGCTGTGAAATTTTGGGTCAAACCTCAGGGTATGTATGAAGAGATGTGCTCTTGATCGAGTTAATAAAAAACTGTTATTTATTATAACACATATTTTGGCATTTGCATTTCCTTGAAGTCTTCCAGAATTAACTTTGTGGGAAAAAAGTTTTGCAGATAGAGGACTGCTAGAGACTGTAGTGAGCTGAAGCAGCTGCAACGACCATGCCTATGACTGGATAATGAAAAAAAAACAGTCCAGGCTGGACTTTCCCTCTTTTATGTGGACTAGCAGTTTATTCCAGCCCTCCATTCCTCTGCAGCCTGTTGATCTGTACTTTGGAGCATACTTGGGCTATTCCTTTATCTGCTTCTATTTAGCTCATGTTGCCTTAGGTAAAAACACTGATTTAGTCTGTTTTCATCAGACTGAGCTCATCACTGCCCCCACTTTCCATCTCTCACCCGTTTTGGCCAGAACTGCAGCAGCCTGAAACCTTAATGGGACGCTGTCCAGCACTGTGCATGCAGGCAAGTTGTCAGCACAGAGAAACTAGTATAATAAATGTAATTATAGTTAATAGCATTGAAATAGGAGAAACTGGTGTGTAAGAGTCTATTAGTAGGGTAGAAGTCTTTCTTTTTTACATACAGCTTTTGTTTCCAAAAGCACAACCAGAAATTAAAGAAATAAAAGGTATTCAGCTGTAGCATGATGTTATTTTGCATCTTCTGTCCAGCTGCTGCTGCTGAAAAGTCCCTTTCATTTTGTGACCTTCACTGTAGCCTGCAAGGTTGTTTAAAATTCCAGTGTCAGCAGTAAGTTGAAATGCCAGATGACAATCTGAAAGAGGTTTATGGTTAAGAATTGGCATGAAGAATGAGTCTGGGGTTTGTTTACAAAACTGTTACCGTGCTTATATTTCTCTTCGATGAGGCTGTGAATGTTCTCCATCTCACCAGCTGTGAAGCTTGTACAGCCTTTGATGATTATGATTGGACACAGCAAAGGCTCCTCCTGAGCAGCCTAGGCAAGATCACAGAGTGCACCATAGACAATGGTGATGTGAATGCAGGAGGTTTTTATGTCTTTTTCCATCGGGCAGGCACTGGGGTGCGAGAATTGGAGTGTGGAGTGGGGGAATTGCTGTCGAGCTGTGACCCTACTGACCACCTTTTAAACACTTTTTATTTCTTTCCAGATAAGGCCAGATGGATGTTGTTAATCTAAAAAATATAACAACTCTATTTCCACTTTTAAATATACTTAGCAGAATGTACAGTACTGCAAATAATTTAAATTACCACTCTAACGGCCACATTAATGCTGTGTCAAATGGAATGATCTTTCCTCAGGGACTCAGTGTGAGGCTTTACCATAATGCTAATGTTTTGGTATAGTATTTGATTTCGGGTTTTCATCATGTTTTTCATCATTGCTATCATCATTAATCTATCTGTTTCTCAGCTGACACAACAGATCTTTTAGCACGCATTGCTCAGGGGGAAAGCTGAGACAGTTTGACACTTGAAAAAAGTTCATTTTCGAGTGGAAGTGCTTAAACATTAGACTTTTAAATGTGTCGCTATTAGACATGCAGAAGTATTAACTGGTGAGCCCATGAAATTTAATGCACAAATTTGGAATTGTTGATCAATTTGAGTTGTCCAAAGCTATTCAAGTTGTCTGTAGTCAAGATGAAAAGTGAGCTTGACTATCTCAGCTCCCATTCTTGCAGCTTATTTATTACAGCTGCCCCTTCCTGCACTGACATTTTCCAAGCAGCTATTTCCAGCCGATTTCAGATTCGCATTGTTGCACTGGCCTGTATTTTGCTAATTACTCACTATTTTTTGTCTCTAATAGTCTTTCACAGACAGTCTGAATGAATCTGTCACATCACTGCAGTCCTGACACGTGGGCTGCATTCTGGGCCACTTGCTGGGAATGGGCTTTGCTGCTCTGCACATCCCATCACAGGTGAGGGAGACCTGGGGAGCTGCAGAGAAACAAAAAGGTAGCGGGGCTGGTGTTTTAAGACTTGGCATTGTTTTATTCTCCAGTGTATGAAGTAAATTCCTTTACTGTGGATTAAATTCACAGGCAGTTTATCCCATTTCTAAATTGTTAATAAAGATAGTAATTTGACCTTAATGCAGCATCATCCAGCTTCATCTATGTGGGTAAACCAGATCAGGCTTTCAAATGGGAAATGTCTGGAATAAATATTATAGTACTGTGAAGGTCCCTGAGGCCTCCTAAATACTTGTCATTTATCTGTGACTTTGTAGAGGTTTTAGAGAATCATTTTGATTCTAGTACTTCTTACTTTGTTTCATGGATAATTTTGTGAAATATCACTAATGTTACATTTATTGGTCTCCAAGAAGGTTATTTTTAGAAAGATGACTAGAGTTGTGGGAATAATAACTATTTTGGCACAACAGCCACAATAATAAAATAATAAAAAAAAAAGCACAAAAATACACTTGTCTTGGTCTGAAACAAATTTCATTTCAGAACAATGAGCAAATTCTTTTGTTACTGATTTCTTCATTTAGAGGATAACATCAATCCTTCAAGACATACATATTTAGAAAATATCAGGTTCTAAGTGCACTTGTAAAAGACTGCATTTTAAAATAATTTAACATCTCTCATTTTACCTTGTCGATCCAGAATATAAATCCTTTCTTCCCCTTTTCATGTGCTGCTTACACCATAAAAAAAAAAAGATAGAAAGATAGTAAGAGAGCCAAATTTTTTTTTCACATGGGAAGAGGGAATAAATTAAAGTGACCTGGCAGTCAGAAGCACTTCTGGTAGATCTGGTAGATCTTTCATATGTTGAACAATCAGGTCAGCTTCTCAGGTTTCTGTCACTTTATTATGACACCTGAAAGAAAATACAAGTGTACAACTGGTGCTGAAAAGCTGTAGATGTCACACACCCACACCATTTAACCTGTTCCTCTCCTCTCCTCTCCTCTCCTCTCCTCTCCTCTCCTCTGCTATTTTGAGCATGCAGGGAGGATCCAGGATGGCAGTAGCTGCTTCTTGCACTAATTATACATTTTACAAAATCAAGGGCGATCCATTTGTTGACTTTTAGAGATGGAATTGACTCGTATTTTGATGGACTCAAGTTTTCTAACAGTAGGGTTTCTTGACAGGCTTTGTTTGTTTGGAGATCAAACACTGAGGACAGAGCTTCAAAAATGTAAACAAACATGAAGCAGATGAGGAGAGAAAACCAAAAATCTGTTATTTGAGAAGATCTGGCATGAGACAAGGACAGGACTTAATTTCTGCTATTTACTGATTTTCTGTAACTTGTCTAATAACCTATGTAAATTTTATTTATAAACAAAAGACAAATAATTTTTAATGGCTAGCTGTTGATTGATTCCTCAAGTTGTTCCAGACAGGCCCCAAAGACATTAGAGTCTGTAGCTGGCAAAATGATAAACGCTGATTGTCTGAAATTCTATTTAGAAATTAGCCTTGTGCTGTACTTTATCTAGCTGTACTTATTGACTGCCTGGGCAATGTACTTCACATTTTGTGTAGCCCAATGAATCATGGGATGTTATTAAAAAATCAGTGCTGGCTCTACCATCTCTCATCTCCTAATTGTATGATGCTGCTGAGAGGCTTAAGTAAACTCTGTGCTGCTGCTACACCGCATGCATTGCTGTTTTTGATGTATTTTTGTGTGGAGGAGAAGGAAATAGAGATGGGATCCCTGTGTGTTTCACACAGAGCTCAGGCAGCAGAGATGAAGAGAGGAACACGATGATGAAGACACAGTTCTGGCTATTTCAGTGTAGACTTTTCTTTTGGTATTGAGATGAAAAAGAGGGAAATTTCTCAGCAGATAAGGCATGTGGGATACATGAAAGAAAATTCCAGGCTTAGGGATGAGCAAAATTTAAGAAAAACATTTGGAAATGTACATATATATATGGAAATATATATATATGCACATATATACACATGTAAAATAAATCTACAAATCAACTAGATGTATGTGTGTGTATGCAATTATATAGCTCTATTTATAAAGTATTTGCAGTAAGGAATAATTATCACATTAAAAAAAAAAATCTGATTATGTCAAATAGTTTTCCAGTTTTGAAAATTTTCCAGAGGGAGGAAACTGTGCAGGTCAGGACGTTAGGATTAGATACTGACACACAAATCTCTTAATCTGTGGGATCAGGAAATTCAGCTGTGAGCACAAAAGAGCAAAGTATTTTCACACAAGTAATTCTAACCCTCTCAGGAGATCTTTAATCCTGTGGCTAAGTCCTAGTGAAGTCTGTGAGATCTGTCTGATAATGATGATAAAGTTTCTCATTATATTATAAGCAGAATAAATGGAATGAAATTCAGCATTGAGCTGTGGAGAGAAGGTTTCCTAGTTTAAATATATTTGAAAAGGTATGAGCTACATTAGTGAACATTGCTCATTAAATCCATGATTAACTAAAACAAAGTTATTCAATAACATTTCATGAAGATTTAATACATGCTGTGAAAAAAATTTCCAGTTTTGTTCTGGTTTTGTGTTCGTAATAATAAAATTGGCCAGTGATAAACTGTAAAATGATGAACACATCAGCATTGACATAGCTACGTGAAGAGGGGAATCAGTGAAGTGAAAATAGAAAGATATTATGTCCATGTAGGAGTTTCCTGTTCAGTAGTGCAAATGCAGGTGGTTCAGGAGGTGAATGGTTTGGTCTGAAGAATTCTACCAACAAGGGCATCTGTTGCTGAAAATTGATTATTTTGCCATAACTCTGTAGGGAAGACTTCTGGAGAGGGATAAAGTCACTTGCATGAGGCTTCCAAATCTAACTGAATGTTCCTCTATATTAAAAATTCCTGGCTGGATCAGAATGAACATACATCTATGTTCATATATAGTATGTGTATATCCTGAAGTACTTTTTCAAGATCTGAGAAGAGACATCTTTTTAAATCTCTAGGATAAAAAATTGCTGGAATGGGTGTTTTGTCTTGAGGTGCTCAGTGGAAATTCTTCCTCTTTTTAATGTACCTTTTTGTATACTTTTTTGTACTTCATTTTCAAGTAGAAAAACGGAAAGTGAAACATCAGTCAATTAAAAAACATCTATGCGAGAATTGAATTTTTACCTCATCCAGAATTACTTTACATGTGTTCAACCCTACAAGGTCAGCCTAAGAAAGAGTTCTGCTTTAAATGCTCTTGCATATTTAATTGTATAAGTTTTATTCTGTGAAAGCTTTTAAAACTGTTCTTTGGAGTAAGACAGTCCCACAGAGATCCATGATACATCTCAATGGTGAGCACGTGCACACATTAATTCTATGATGTTGTCCCTCCCCGCTCTTTGGTTAATGCCATCTACCAGGCAGACAGGTTGAGAAAATCCATTTGTACTACAAATGGCCTCAATCTGAATATTTAACTCCCAAAAATTAGCCTTTCACTTCATTGTGATGATGATGGTCCCCTGATTCTTTGGAAGGCTACTCCAGACCAGGCTCTGTCTAGTGGGATATACAGGTAAAGCACACAAAATGAATTCAGAACTCCTTTTGCTGACTTTTGTTGATTTTCACTGTTCTCTGAATGAATCACAAGAAAGAGTCACCCAAATGTTATCCTGTAAATTGATGCCTTTTGATGCAAGCAGGTGTTAGAATCTTCCTTCTCTGAATGAGGTCTAAAAGGAAAATTTACTTTAGAAAGAGAAATATATAGCCAGCATTTTTCTGTCACGAAAAATTCCACTAGCATATTGCTATATTATCTGCAATAAACCCCAAAATATGCAATATTCTGCACATTACAATGATTATTATAATAATGCTAACTACCTTATTATCCCATAATTTTCCTTAAATAATTTGATTTTACAGTTGGTTGGTTTGCCTCAGCAAATTAAGTAAATCTGCTAGGAATGAAGATGGGTAATAAACTCTTCTTCACACATGAATCAAAAAATTAATTGATGTTCTGAAGTAAATTGTAACTAGAGTGCTCTTTGTAAAGCTGTCCTCTGAGTTTGGTGAGTTTGAGAAAGAATATAGAGACAGATTAAAGCACCTGAAAATGTAGGTGACCATGTACCACAGGCCGTTTTCTGGACTTCTATGTAGAAGGTCTTACTTTTAAATTCATGGGAATTTCAAAGATTGGGAAAAGGCAAAAAAAAGGACAAAAAGGGGACATGATTTCTTGAAAGTTTCCTGAATGCCACATTCTTGCAGAGGATTTTCTTGGCCCTCCACCCATGCATTTTTGCACATTGTGACAAAAGATGTGTTGATGTCTCCTGAGTGGTAGGAGATTTCTGATTTTCTGATTTTTATTTCTGATTTCTGATTTTTATTAACCAGTTTGCTTTAAATGAGGTTCAGAGCCCTCAGGACAGTCTGCCATGTGGTCACATCTTGCGCTTTCAGTGTGGTCCATCAGAGGAAGTGTAGTACATCATACTTCTGACTTCCTAAAACAATCATTTAATCAAGACCACAATAATCCATCACCCTCACATAGACAAGGATCATAATCCAATTCAGAGCATTAATAGTGAGATAAGTAATCTTTATGATCCCTAATTTGATTTATGTGATGAAGGTGAAGTAGAGAGAAGCTGAATAGGATTTCAGAAAATTTAGTTCCCCCTCATAAGCACACCACCTTAATTAAAAGGTATTTTTTCTGTTTTGTTGGGTTTTTTCCTTGAGTATTTTTTTAGCTATTTGGGTTTTGTCTTGTTCTGTTTTCTTTTATTTGGAGGAGGGGGAAGCAGGAGACACTAACACAGTAGAAGTCCTTTGACACTGCAGCCTTAAGCAGGATTTCTTGCCAACAGTTTCAGGAGCTTCAAGCCAGGCAGAAGTGGGGTCAGTACAGCTTCCTCTGTTGTTGACAGGCAGGAGGTTTCCATTTCTTTTGTGGACACATTTTGATTACAGCTGCGACTGAAATGAATAAAACAGCCCTAAGAAAAATTGCTTAGGGACTGAAGCATGGAGGTTACTCTTCCCGATACCAAGTGCAGATGATCAGGAAGGCCCAGAAGAGAAAAACGTGCCCAGGAAAATCTGAGCCCTGCAATGGAGAAAAGCCAAGGCAGGATAGGGCAGAGGTGACAATCTGAAGGAAGGGATACATCTCTTGAGTGTTGCTCTTTTTTTGTTTTGGGCAGCAAGAAAATTTCTAGGACTCGTACTCTGTCCATGAATCAAGTCAATTTTAAATTGGAACATTCCTCAAATATAGCTGGACTTGCAGGACTAGTCCAAGAGGGGGAGAAAGTGGATCTTTAGTTATAGAAATTTAGCTGCTTATATGTCTTCTCTGATAGATTTGATAGGCTTGCAGTTGATTTTCAGTGTGAACTCTGATTTAGCCAATAGGTTTCAAACACTCCAAAGCCCTTTATGGGCATCTGCTCTTTGCCAAAGGATGGCTTATTTGAATTTTGGATGTGTATTTTAAAATATAATCTATATTCTTGAATTATTGTGCAGCAATATTTTTGTCATCAAGTATAAAAGTTATTTTAATACATTAGCAAACAATAAGATGTGCTTATGAACATTTTTGGGATTGCTTTTTCTGTGAAACTGTCTTCTGTATGATACAATTTGGCTTGGTTTTCTGTCTCTTTAGGAAAAACCCACAACCTTATAAAATTCTTTCCATAACATAATCGTAATTTTATTGCTCTCGTTGTTGAAGAACAACATTCATAAATCTTATTTTTAGATATGAGAGTAATAAAACATGCTTTGCTATTAAAGGAATGGTTAAGACTGGATCTATCATCATCAACTCAAAATTTATACCAGTTGAGAGGTTTTGGAATGCGACAGCTGAAACTCAGATTCCTGCAGAGAAGGATTTATGAAATGCTGCGGGGGGCAGGGAAGGATTCATTACAATATGGCCTTTCCCACAGAGAGGGATCTTACAGAAATCTAACCTAAAATTGCCTCGCCTCTATATGCATCTAAAAGGAAACACACCTCATTTACCTGCAGCAAGTGCCTGGACTCTTTGCTTTTCCTCAGAGAAACCACAAGAAAAACCTGAAAGAATTCCATATTCTTCAAAAATGACTGGCTGCTTTGGAATCTAGTGCATTAAGCTAAGACTTTCCAATGGAAATCCTGACTTCTGCTCTATTTTTGAGGTTTTTTCTGAAAGACCTTGTAGATAATCTGTTCCTCTGTGCCTTTTTGACCAAATACTACACATTATGTGACCACTGCTCTAGCTTTTCCTGGAGCAGCTCAGAAAATGTTTTTTTCTCACAGGGAGAGCGGAACAGACCAACCATTGAAGTGGCAAGATATTACTAGACTTTTAGGCAACTTCTTTTACATGCAAATTATTTTAAAAGAACTTTTGATGGAAAAACAACTTTGTAGGTAGGATGACGTAATAACAGCTCTTTCCATGCACATATAGCAGCTAGCTCCTATGATTGCCAGGCATATTATTGTTGTGTTGAGACCTTCACATTATTCCTGGTACTGTGTGCATGTCAGGGGACTCCTTACTGTGGTTTCAGCTTGACTTTTACTCTTGGACTTAGGTTCTCTTATGCCTGCTCCATAAATGTAACATTAGGTAGAAATTTGACAGAACAATTCTAAGCATTTAATGAAGATAAGTTTATAAACCCAATACAAAATAATGCCAGTATTACACCTCCTGGTAAATCTTACTGAATTGAAACTGGATGTAATTTAGGTAGATTCACTGTTATAGATTTCAAGACTGTGATGCATTAGTACTCATCTGTTTAAAGAAAAAGCTAGTTGTCATAAAATAAAAGTACAGCCCAGAAAATTACATAAAGCAACTGGAAATTAATCAGAATTCATTTTAAAGTGAAAAGCAATAAGAAATTATTCTAAGAACTGTTCTTCCATGGACACAATCGAGCCAAGCTTAATTAAAGGCCACAGAAGGAGAGAAATTAATAACTACAGCTGAGTAGCTATAAAACTGAGGTGAAAGGAAAAGGCTGCCATGCTTTATCAAAGCAAGCACCTCTATTTAAATTTTTTTAAAAGAGTGACTGTATTTTCACCTTGAACTAAAGCATCGTCTTTAAATAACCAATGAGATGCACAGAACAGCAAGAATACATACTTGGTCAGGAGTTGCAGGAACATAAAATGATTAGAAACTGTCCATTTAAAAAAAAACAAATAAACAACCCTTCTAATTCCTTCGTGCTTGACAAGTTTGCTTTAAAAATTGGATTCAAAAGTTCAGAGTAAATTAAGAAATCATCTAGAATACCAGAATATTAGAATAGTGACATAAAGAGGCTAGTCAGGTTTTTCGTAAGGAATATTTCTTTCATAAAATGCATATGTATAGAGAGGTGTCAAAAAGGCTTTAAGGCATGCCAGTCTGACTTTGCTTCTACTCAGTTCTTGAAGAAATTGAATTTTACATGAGATGTCAAGACTCAAATTGGAGTTCTTTTTTGCTAATTTACAATGTTTTATCTGCCGGACCACCTGCGGGAAAACTTTACAGTATTTTTGACATGTCATTAGCACAGACCTCAGGTTCCCAGCTACTAACTGTGTCTATTTTATCTCTGCTGTTCAAACTTGTTCACTCTGTGAGCAGTCTCTTTTGGATCTTCAGGGATAACTGGGAAGTGTTTTATTGCCCCTGCAGAGCTCAGTATTGGCTCTTGTGTTGCTTAGGGTTCATGTGCTGGTGGTAATACACTAACAAGTCATCTAAGTTTTGTAAACAACACAAGCAAATTCATTTCCCTGTGAATGTTCTCCATTTTTCTGGTAATACAATCTACTGCAAAGAAATAATGAAGAGCCGGAAAAGGAAACAGTGAAGCAAATCTTTCCAACTCTTTGGGTTTTCTCTACTTTCTCTAGAACAGATTTTCTTCACCTACCGGAAGCCAAGTTTCTCAAGAACAGGTGTAAACTTATTACTCCACATATATCCATGCTGAGAAGTATAAAAAGTAGAACAGATGCCTTAGCTATATGAAAAGTTGTATCCAAGCAGAAGTTTTGTTCATAGAACATTTCAGCTCTGAATGCTGCTTCTTAGATAAGAACTTCGAAAAAAGTGCTTCAGTATTTACCTAGCTCTTCAATTTCCTTTTGAGTTTTGGAACCAGATTTGTTTCCAACGAAACCTCTTGTAGAAGCCAAGAACCTGGAGTTGTGCAGAGCTTATGGGTTGTGAAAGGGTTTTCAGTGTATTTGTTTCCTTCCTGCATGGAGCTCTAGAGTCTGCTCTACTTTTTTAGTGTATTTTTCATAAATGTGGCATAAGTTCATAGCAGAATATTTTTGAGGCGTTTTTTGGATGCAGAGGATGAGTATTTCTCAGAATTTGAGATATCGTTTCTCAAATGGTGCACGATTGAGTGCATGGAATTTAGCCAGCTACCAACCCTATGGCAAATAGATCACTCCTTTTCAGCTTTTATCTTTTAACTTTGTAAAATATTTATTTAAAGTACTCAGGTGTATTATAGGCAAAAAATCAGGGGTTTTTTTAATTTTTTTTTTTTTTGGCATGGGATTGCTCTTGTCTCGTAAGAACATGGAAGGAAGAATAAAACAGAGGATCTCACCTCTTGCACATTATAGAACTGTGATACCATGAGTTTGAGAACCCTGGAGCCTGGTTTCACTGAGGATTGTATAGAGTTGTTTGTACTTCATCAAGCATAATAACTCTTAGACATTGGAGTTTTTTCTGGCTTCCCCCTGTTAAGAAGTCTGTACACTCTACGGGCTATTTTGTGAATCCATTTCTGCAGCCATTCTTAAGATTTATCTGTGTTGAACCAAATTTGCTTTTTTCTAGTGGAAATGCTTCATCTGATACATTCCTAAATTTCATCTTTTTCACAACAATGTATTGGTGGTTTATAGACACCGAGACACAACTAGGTTGGTTTCCACCATCCCAAATCAATAAGCCCCAGGATTTCTTGCTGTTAAGTTCAGAACACATGCTTTAAAACAAGAATTTAATATCCAGTTCTCTACATTCCCATTAAAAAGTGCTTCTGACAACCATAAGCAGCCCACACCAGGAAAGAGAAAAAGCAGGTTGTGCAGTATAAAAGTAGTGTCTCGTGTTCTGTGTTAATCTGGGTGTATCTGTTTGCAACAGCAATATGTGGCTTGTTACTGCAGGTCAGAATTATTTGTAACTAGGGACAGTGCAGGTAAGCAACTGCAAGATAGATGGATATTATACATAGTCAATTAAACAGCTTCGAGGTTCAAACTGAAGATCAGGGGTTTTTCACAGCAACAGCAGTGTTCTGTAACTGCCAGGACCTCTTTTGGTGTCACTTTCATGGCTCAATCACATGGTTTCAGAAAATTTTTGTGGCTTTAGAAAATAAAGCAAGATTTATGAACTGCTTGCATTACTTAATACGTATTTTCCAAATTCTTTGACTCCTAGCTGGTATTTGCTATGGCTTTCCATCGTGATGAAGGCAATCATCAGACACAATAAATGATTATTTATTTGTGGTATTTGTATAACAACGGTGGCTTGAAGTCTGTCCTTGCAATTTTAACGGTTCTTGCAATTAATTCTGTGTTTAGAAGGATCATGAATAATGTTTGGCATTGTAATACAGGAAGATGAAAGCAGAATTTTTTGCTGAAATCTGCTTCACTCTGTCATGTCTAAGTCTGCAGAACAGTTGTAGTTGCAAAAAAATCTGCTGCAAGGCTCCTTATCATAATCTTTGCAAGATGATGTGTATGTCCCAGTCACAGTGTCAATGAAGAGCTCTGTCCTTAACCTCTCCTCTTTCCAGGGTCCCAGGAGAACACGGGAGGCCAGGAAGGGAGCACTGGTGTCTGAGTTTCCAGAGAAGCTTGTGGGGCTCAGCTGCCTGATATACACATTTCAGAACTTGTCTCCTCTTACCCAGAGCCACCCAAGTACTAAGCACACCTTCTGAATGAATAAAATTTGGGGCTGCATTTCTCCTGAAACTATTATTGGGAACTGCTAGCTTCATTTTTGCTCGTTTGCTCTTTGAAAGAAGTTGGTAATTCCAAATAAGTGGTTGTTTCCCTTTTTACACCTCCTTTCCCCACTCATTTTCAGAGGACCATGAGTAAATACTTGACCAGGCCTTCACAACTGTGAGAAACATGGCTTCTGGAGTATAGTCAGAGGCTGTAAGGTGGCCCAGAATACTCAGACCGGCCTAAATATGTCATTGCTTCCATATCAGACCACCATAGGTGCAGGAAGCTTTTTGCAAGGGATTTAGAATTTTTTGACTACTCCCTATCCAGGCACTCTCATGAAATTGCTTTCCCTTGCCTGTTGTGCTGAGAATGAACAGGAGACCTGGAAAAGTGCTAAGGCTTTGCTGACATATGGAATTCAAGCTGCTCTGAGAGTGGAGATGGAAGGAGTCATTCCTTGTCACAGAAGGGATTTGTGAGTAAGATTGCAGTAGCCTGTCTAATTTCATTCTCATGGGAAGTCCTGAATCTCTTGCTGTACAGACACTTGAATACTATATAACACATAAAAACAGTAGATAAAAAAGTCTACTTCAGCCATGTGCCAGGTTTTAAAGCTCTTAACTGAGGGAAAAGGCTTGGCAGTTCATAGACTAGGCAGACCAGTGGAAAAATCGAACGGCCCCTGGAGCAACACCATTTCTCTGCACTGTGGGAACCTGAGTTGAACATAAGTACCTTCTGATTCTTATAGTCACAGGAATCTAGGTAAAATCCAATCACAGCCAGTAGTTCTTCCTTCTTATCTCATACCATGGAAATAGGACAGGAATCATAAAACTGGGTAGAATAATTTTGGGGTTTATTTTAGTAGACATTTACAAGTATACAATTTATGAACAGATACGTGTGTTTTAGGAAGTCTGGCTCTCCTGACTGGTACTTTCATAACTGGCTGGAAAGAAGTATCAAAAAGCTGCTGTGTGGAATCCTAACACTCACTACTCTTGCATTCTAAAACGCCTCTGTGTTTGTGCTTTTGGAAGAAAAAGTCTTACTAAATATTTTACAAATTCTCTCTGTGAGACCTCAGTGCAGAAGCCCTTAGGCTGAGAATGTGCATTTACAGGCAGAACACCACCCACAGCCTCTGAAGGTATCACTGAGTTGGACAGGCTACTAATCTTGTTCTAGATTTTCAGCAGTGGCTCATGTTTTCCTGACTGAAATTACTGATTTACTTTGGCACTATTTGGAAATACTTGCCACAAATTACAGTTTTCTGTGTTCACAGATCCTAGCCCGGACTGTGACTGAGTGCATGGGTGTTGCTTTTAGAAAAACATCGTGAATGTCCTAATTTTTCCCATAAGTTATTTCCAAAGAAATAAACCAAGCAATGGGTTTCCTCAATTGCCGTTTAAATTTCTGAGTTCACTCCTGCGTTTTCCTAACAATTTCTTTTCAGCTTTTAACCCAGCATGGTTCTGACAATTATGAAGTTGTCTTGTCTTATTCATGTAAATCATTAAAACAGTGCCCTTTCCTGCCACTTGTGCAGTGGACAGTCACAGAAGGTTTTCTTCCAATTACATGCCCCACTGGCCCCTTCCTAATTTAAATATCCTCTCATGTTTCTCATTTTTCCTTTGTTCTAAGTTGCAAATATTCCTACTCAGTAAAGTCAAGTTGTGAATCATGGCAGGTATTACCAAGAGATGCCATGCTTTTTGAAATGCTGAAGTCTGAAAATGGTTTTAAACGGGGATAACAGAGGGGGTTTTTGTGATTCTTCATCTCCTGGCAGGGATTCTGCGTGGCTGCACTCTGGTTTTTATGTAGCTATAAATGCAGTTACTCAGCAACACAGCTTGAGACTTACTCCTTAACTTTTGTCAGTGTTTATTACTCACAATCACAGAGAGAGGCTTTGTTTTATTGGGCACTCTGCAAATAATACCTGGGCTCCACAAATGTCCCCCTCCATTTCTTGCGGGTGAACAAGCAGCCAAGGAAGGGCTGAAAAAAATGTCATCTCTGAAACTCAATTGCTCGCTATTAAATTGCCTAAATTCACCTGAATGTAAAATAATCAAAAGGTTTAGGAAATACTTGTACAGCCCATACGTCAATGGGTGTTATTCACCTGGAATTAATAGCTGATCAGCTAATAGCTGAATAGCTATCAGCTCTCAAGCTCCTCTTTGCAGGGTGACAGAGCACAATGCATCACTTCTGACATCATCAAGGGCTGTGTCTGAAAGTGATATATTTCAGTAGGAAAGTTTAAGCAAAATAGAGGTGAACATCCTGAAAAAAATCTTCCTTCTTCTGAAGTTTATTCCTGACCTGCAATTGAAATGCACTGCATGGGCAGGAATGAGCACCTGCTCCTACGCTGAGCTGCTCTCTGGAGGGGATTGCTCACGGCCCTTCCATGAAGGATGGGGCCTCATTATGTGACTGCTACGGGCCACAAGCTGTGCCAGAGTTTCACTAAACACAGCCCTTCAGGGCACACAGGGAATTTTTTCCAGCATGTTGGTTGTTGCCCCTCTGCGCAAGCTTGTCTGGGCCCTCTGAATTTCACAGCAATGAAAGAATTTTAGACCTGTCTTGCAGGGTGGTATGTGAGGGCTGACTGCAGGGCAGCAGGGTCACCTCTTGGTGATCAGTGTCCTAGATTGGTTTGTGCAGCATCTAGGAATTGCTGGTGTAGTCTCCAGGGCTCTATTTGAATCTGTTCTGTGTTATCTCTACGTGTGGGACGTGCACCCTATGTGCTGATTTGGCATAACTTGTCAAATCACTTCAAATCCTGTCCTTGACAAGACAACCAAAGTGCTTTAACGTAATCTGACATCAGGAAATTCAAAATCAAATTTGCAGCATTTTTTCTCTAGTCTGGAGATAAAACTTCAGAAGTTTTCTTCACTTGAGGTTAAATTGTATTATTAAATGTATAATTGAATTGTCCTACCCTGGAAGGTTGCTCTTTTATTTTTTTCTCTTTCTTTTTAATAGTGGAAGAGTCAGCTGTCTATGTACAGTTCAAAATGAAATGCTTACAAGTCCTTGACTAGTGAACTTTATTATGGAGGTGGAAACCTGCCAGAAGAAGTCAGGGTTAGCCAATATTTGTCTGAAGTGTTAGAGTTGCCTCTACAGCAGATGAGATCTCTGTTCTGGGCACTAAGAGGAATGTGAATTTTTCGTAAGAGAGGAGTGAGGGATTTAAACAGAGGCAGTCATTTATGCAGTTTTCTCGAAAATTAGCCAATCACTCATTTTAATGAGGAGAATTTCAACTTGGATGTAAGTATGTCCTTGACATTTTTTAGCAGGAGTGACATTATCCGAGCAGCTTGCTCTAAGAAAAACATCAGACATACATAAGTACATCTACCTCTACAGGGAAAAAGACTCTGAGCAGGGTGACTTGCTAAGCAAAACCAGTAACAGCTGACTAGACATTGCCAGGATTCAGTTTGCCTCAGGTCTGTGGGAGCATTTGAGGCAACGAAGCTGCAACTGATGAATGCAAAGCTACAGGGTTCAGAAAACAGCTTTTAGAATTGATGATAAAGTAACAAGCATTGTGTGATCACACTGGGATTTTGTTCACACTGTTATCTCTAGGAAGTCTCTGAAATTTGTAATGTCAGCTGGTGAAGGCAATCTTTTTTCTCCTCTCTTCTGTTATTTTTTTTCTTAATTTCAGGTATTTGGAAATACTCTTCTAATTTATAAATAGTTCTAAATGTAATTAGGAAAGAGGTATATTTCTGGGCATCCCAAATATTTATTCACTATAAAATATAAATTTTGGCAAAGTTAGTTTCATTGTATTAGTTACTATAAAAATACCCACTAAACCACAGCTGTAAGAAGACAAGCCAGGGTTTCAGGCGTATTTTGACATTTCACTCAGATTGAGCATGCCAGGAAATAGATACCTAAAATACATCTTAATCCACCTTGAGAACTCTTGAAAAGGTTAGGGGAGAAGAAGGAAAGATTGACTATCTGCATTTTACAGATAAGGGTTAGAGACAGGGAGTTCAGTGTTGTGCTGCCCCTTTTGAAGCTATCTCAAAGACATAGATGCATGCACAGGTAGTGGCATGCCAGAATGGCTTTTTCCGGCAAGAAATATGGCTTCCAAAAAAACCCCCAGTTTTCTTGGGAACATGATTTTACACATCCAGTTATTCTTTTCATTAGGAAACATAGAAAGAGTGAGCCAGCTTTCTCTGTGATGCACTAGATGTCGATTTAAGTTCTTTGACATCATAAGGTTCTTTAGTGCCATTTCATCTTGATTTAAGAAAGAAGTTTTTATTTATAGTGAGGACAGTCATTCACTGTAACGATGTTCCTAGCGACTTGGTAGAGTCCAGCCACTGGAGGTTTCAAAAATGTCATTGGACAGGGTCTCAGACAATCTAATTTGCACTCCCTTTTCTGAAAAATGTTGGAAAGCAGATGATTTTTTGAGATCCCTTCCAGTCTGTGCTGTTCTATTATTCTGGGACAAACAACAAACTTTTCATCATGTATACCATTGCATCTTTAGAGGAGCTGTATTTCTTACTACAATTATTGGAAGCAACATCTCACACTTTCCTCAGATTTTCAGCTTTCATTTACTTGGGACACTTTATATTTTCTTTCTCGAGTTTCAATGCTGGTTTGTGTTTGCGAGCTCAACAGCTGTTTTCTCTCTCTGGTGTTTAAACCCTGAGATATTTACAGCATTTAATAACAATACCTCTCAGTGTTTTCTAAGTGAAATATAGTCTTTTTACATTCTACGATCATTCAGGTTTTTAAAATTTGATTCATTTTAGAAGAAACTGATTTCACATTAATCAGGATATTTTTTTTTAAATTAAAAATTAAGCAAGTCATACCAACTCTGTTCAAAGTACCTAGCTGCATTTGATTGGCATTTCATTTACCTATTGAAGGTTTTTGGTTTTTTTTTGATTGACAGTCTCTCCTCAAAGCTGTACTACCAGATAAAAATTAAGTTTTCTTGTAATTCATTGTATATATCTTCAAACCAAATGATGTTTCATCACTAGAGGCACAAGTGTCTATATATGTTGTGGACAAAAACACTTTGACCAGCCTGCACTGAAGATGAGAAAAGGAGAAGAAAATGGTAGAAGAGTTTGGTTGGAAGGGACATTCAAAGGTTTTCTAGTTCAATCCCCCTGCTGCAGTAGGGTCCTGTCAAACCTCATCTTGAATGTTTCCAAGGATGGGGCATCTCCAAGGTCTCCAGACAGCATGACCCAATGGAATGCAACTTTTCCATTTGTTCCAATTGTTTGCCATTATTTTTCAACTTCAGGTTCTAAGTTTATTGCCAAAATTTGGCCTAGTTGGACAGAGTTAATTTTTTATTCCTGCATAGAGAGTTTTTATTTTACAGTGCAATTTGTGGACTGGTTTTCCTGTGCAACGTACTATTTCCCTTGATGTTCACCTAAATTGGTTGACATAGTTTTCATCTCCTCCCTTCCTCTGAAGACTCTGCCACGATTCATAGGCTTCCAGTAAACTCTCCCATAACAGAAAATATTGCTGCTACAGCATATTGTTCATGTTTGGCCTCTACAATTCTGTTAACGACTTCTCTAGTAGTAAGCATGGAGTGAATGAGCTTACAAAAAGACTTCTCTTGACTCAGTATATTCCTCATGTTAGATCTGTGTCACAGGTCTCAGAAATCACAGACTCACAGCTTCACACTTGTCCTGTGGCAAATGGGGTCATGTCTAGGTGAATTCTGACAATACAATTGTTTCAGCAAGGGTAGCAACTTTTTAATCAAGATAGCTAAACACGGTCAGCCTCCACAGGGACCTTTCTAAAGCTACAAAATTCTGTTTGCTGCTTATTTTAGATATCGCTGTCTCAAGGTGGATGCAACAGCTATGGACTGAGGGGAACACATCCTCCCTACACCCCTGCCAAGCAGCCCAATGTCTTGTGAGATGAGTCAAGCAGAAAGCTTCCTATTTCCGATTCAAATTTTCCTATGTAATGGCAACCTTAGTCTGGTTCTTCTCAAAATATTCGCAAAACTATTTTTTGAAACAAGCAGGGTGAGGTTGGTGGATTATCTCTGGGCTGGAAACCCTGCTTCCAGCTTCCTTCCAGTACAAAGAGGCTTCCAGAATTACATGGCAGAAAGCCCAGAAGGCCAGTCCCAACTAGAAAGACTTACAAGGTTCCCAGTTCTGCAGAAGATTTTCCTGCTTTGCATTAGAGGAGCCAGTGATAAAAGGCAGAGATAAAAAATCTGATCCAGGCTTGCTGGGTCTCCATTCTCTAGAGATGACCATCATAAAATGTCTGTTTCATATTGAAAAACCATGTTTACTCCTCACTGCAGTCTGCTGTAATTAACAAGGCAGAAAATCTGCACCGTGAATGAGATGATTTGCCCAGGCCAAATAGCTGCTTTTCTGCCAAACCTTTCCTACCACCTGACTGATGCAAACTCACTCTTTGGACAGCTTTTATCTGAGCATTTCCCACAGCCTGAAACAGATTTACCTCCATTGTGGTAGCTTGTACATGTTTATAGGACACTTGGATTGCTCTAGTGTGACGATTATAAAGAGGAGATAGGCAAAGCTAGTGAAAATTTGGAAGACCAAGCAATTTCTCCCAAGTAAAATCAAGTAGTGTGTTCATCCAGCCTTTAAACAAACAAATAGCATATTGTAGAAATTGAAAGTAATTTATCTGAAAGCTGCATGAGATACCACAAAATTGAGGTAATAAAAAGTATCTTAGGTATCTTATTCTTTTATTGCTGAAAACAATCCATTAATAGTTTTTAACAATTGACCAGCATTCGAAACAATTTATAGGAATATTGTGTGTAAATTTCTCAGTAGAACTCACATCACATATTCACTACTACTATATCAGTAATTGTAATTCATGCTTCATAACCTTAAGCACATTGAACCATTTTTCCCTTTAAATTGACTTGGCTGATCAGCCTATATAAGTGTATAATCATGCAAAATAGATAACTGTGTGTGTTGGCCATTACTTTCTCAAAAAAAAAAAAGTTCTTATGAAGAAAACATTACTTATGTGAGGTTTCCACTTCAAGGAGCAATATTATTCAGAATTGCCTTGAGAGGATGCTTGATCTTTATTTGAAGCTCCTAATCACATTTTTTGTAATATTTCCATGCCAAAGTAAGATTCAGGGTTGATTAACATGCAGTACCTGAAATTTAATGTCTTTGTCAATTTAAATTTCTTGGCTACTAAGTTTCAGATTGGGACTATCTTTTGCCTTTTAAATAGATCTTTAATATGGGAAATAGGAAAATCTGGCAGACTACAGTCAGCACTAGCAAAAGTAAACATAGGAAACATTGCATGTCCTAGCTTCTCATGAAAAAAAAAAAAAAAAGATTGACCAGAAATATGATTTGATTTGCTACATGTTCATGACAAACCATGGATCAGCAAACTATGTTTGCTCCTTGTGGTCTGTACCGTACATGCTTTCACTCACTTTAACTTCAGGATTTTCAGAAGTGCAAACTAGCAAACATTGTTTGGTCACCTGGGAAGGGCTCAGAGTAGCTATTCAGTGATTTAAAATTTAGTTGTTTTCCTGGAACATCTTTCACAGGTGTACTGCAAAACAGTGGTTTTTTTTACCTTTTACTGTAAGTTTTCAAGGTCTTAAATGACCAAAGTGTGATGTGCCATAGGATCTGTGATTTGATTAGAAGAGCAGAGCACAGGCACCTGTGGGAAAGAAGCAATGAAGGCTCTGGGTGTTTACTTGAGGCAGCCAACAGAAGAATGGAATCATCGTGGACCTTCTGGGGACAGCAGAGGAAGATAGGAGCCTTCCCAGATGCTGAATCAACCACTCTGTGCTCATTTTGCTTCATATTTTGCTTCCACTGCCTTCACTCTTATGCTGGCTGGGAATTTCACTTTTATTAAATAAGCAAATTTGCCTTGGAATCAGCTGTGCCCTGCAGAAACCCAGCAAGGGGTGCAGACATCAGGTTCAGAGAACAGGGGTGGTTGCCAAGGAGAGAAGAGTCGCAGGGTGAGTGCTTCAGATGGCACTGCTGGGGTTTGCCGCTACTCTCTGATGGCTGAGCACTGCAGATGCTGTTAGGAGAGTAAAATGTTACACAACTTCTGCTTCCCATCAGTGTCAGAACAGAAAAATAAAGCAGAGTCGTGCACAAGTTGCGATGAAGTCTATTGTGAAGACCTATGTGTTTCTACTGCTAATAATAAAACATTGCTCTTCATACAAATGCCTCATCAACATATTATACTAGGCAAGGGGTGAATTCATGGAACCTGGAAATTATGTTATTTTAATAATTGCTGTGGGTGCCAGAATGAAAACATTGTAATGCTGCAGAGGGAAATGTCATGACAACAATCACTAACGTAGTCTTCACTGTATTGAGCCACAGGCTACGCTGGAAAATGAATATGCTCCATATATTGCTAGGCACACCCAGAGCCACAAGCAGCAACCTTTATTTAAAGTAGGTTTTAAAGATGCTATTTATTAAAATAAGTTTTTAACTTTACCTTTCGCTAAAAATTTTCTAGCATGTTTTGCAGATCAGTGAGAACTTCTTTATTTTTCCTAAATATGAAACTGATGGCTATTTGACCCAGGTGACACAAGTTCTATTTCTATGGCTAATGTGTGTATTTTACAGGTTTATAACCCAGTGTAGGTCCAGTTCATGTTTCTGCAATTCTCATTACCAGTATCTGTTAACCCAAAAAATGGTAATGAAGAAGAAAATTTGAAATACTTTGGCTTTGATTTTACTCTCTGGGAACCCAGTCACTTTACTTTGTCCTCATTTACACAATTCTATATTTTCCCTTTATAGTTGTGTTTATTTCTGTCAGAAAAGGGATTTTAGAGTTTATTTTTGGCATGCTGTGAGATGCAGGCAGGGCGTTACTGTTCCACAGCTTGAATTGATCCAAGGTTTCATTACAAACTTCCCTGTTGGTGGGGCACACCTTGGACCTACCCAGTTTTTCTCTTCCATTAACCCACGTTGTTCCTGACAACAACAGAGCTCTGGAATTCTGTACATCCACCTATGCACGTTACAGGCAAATCCTGTTGGATTTTGCAGTCTACTGCCCAGCATACACGTATGTAAAGCTGATGCTTTCTTAGAAATAAAAGGTATAATTCCTGTGGTCAATATGAGTCTGTATGGTTTACAGTGGTGTTTTAGTTGAAAGTGTCATACTGCATACGTACATTGCTATCAAACTTAACACAATGCTGAATGATGAATGTTTATGCTTAGCTGAGACATATTTTTCTAGATTGCCCAAAGAAATCATGATGACATGCAAGAGACAGAAACTCACGCCGCATTTCTAGGTTTGTTGTTACAGGCAGTCATAGCCAGTTCAAAGCAAATAATGTCCTTCCCTTCATAACCTGCAGCCAGGATGTGGCTGTCTTTCCTGGAAAATGACACAATAGTTTTGCTATCTGATGAAACAAAATCCCCTAGTAAGTAAATAAGAATTTGCTACACTACATCATTATTTGTTTTTACGTCCAAACATAATGATCAAGAACTAAATTTTTAAGCTGTGCAAAATTGTGTATGTGCAAGGATTGTTAAATGAGAGCGTTGGGAAGCCATTAATAACAATCTAGTTTCCTCTGCTAGGAAAAGAGTCAGAGATTTCTTATTTTCAGTTATGACCTGTGTGTCTACATATATCACTGCAGAGTTTTTGATCTTTCTGCATAAGCTGAGAGTGTGAGGACTGGACGCAGACACAGCTGTACATCACAAACTGCAGAGCTCTGTGTCTGTGTCTGTACCGTGCCATCCACCAGCAGTAGAAAGGGGAGGGACAGTACAGGTAGAGATCATTTGTTTGAGGAAGAATAATGGATTTTTGGACAGTTTACAGAAAGCACTGTATTTAGAAAAGAAATACAGCCCGCGTTAAAGTTAAGCAAGATGCTGTAATGCAGAATAGCTGTTGTGAGCTCTTTCAGCAGGACAAGCTGTGCTGCACTAGAATGGATAGATGTGGAGGCTGAGTTGCCATGAGGTAGGTGCAAATGTGAGAGCTGGAATTTACAGAAGAGGCTCTTGAGCCCAAGCACTGCTTCACATCCAGTGCTCTGTGGCACACCGTGTTTGATGTCCTGCCTTGGAGCAGCTGCTGCCCTGTAGCAGGAATGTCCTGCCCTTGTTTCCCTTGAGGACCAGGCCATGATTTTTTTATCATGAACTAGCTAATTCTTTCAAGGTTGAGATTGCCACCTGGATCTCAGTGAGGCAAACTCCACTTACACTGCTAGGAACAAAGCCTTGAAAAAAACAAACGCCTTCTCAATTCTCTCTTGAGGTGGTGACACCCAGCTAATACACTTGAAAGATGGATTTAAGAGAAATGACAAGTGGCTGGCACTTGTCCAACCTATCACTTTTAAACACTACAGGTTGATCTGTTTGATTGGAAAGCTTTAGAATTCACTTCCTAAAGAGCTCCTGGTGGCAATCGGTACAAAAGTAAAAACCACCCAAACTGTCTCTCTTGAGAGCCCGACATGAATGAGAAACATGCAATGAAGTTTGCATGTGTGAGACCACAGCAAGAAGGATGGAACAAGGAAAATATTCATGTTCAGTCTTACAGTTTCTTTCAGCAAGTTATTAATTCCCTTAAACAGAAAGCTGAGTTCAGATGTAAAAAACAAAAGCAGAATCTGTTTTTAAAATGCTATTGAAATTTGAGTGAAGCTTCCCTTCAACTGCAGCAAGAAAGGCAGCTTTCTGATATTAGGAATAGATTTTTTCTGCATCCCAAACAAATCTGGAATATGTTTCTTAGGGTGTTGTTAAAATGAGAGCTTGGAGAAAAGATTATGACTGTACACTAGATCAATGTCAGCCTCTAGAGCAGACATTTCTAATTTCCATGAAATTAAGTTATGGAAGGTTAAAATGTTGCTTCAATGATGAATAATACATGCTTCAAATATCCTGCATGCATGTTTCATCACATGAGCCAAATGCTGTGGAGATTTCAAATTAAAATTATCATCTTGTTTTTTTCTCTCTACACTCCATCTTCAATACAAATTAATTACTTTTACCTTGCTTGCCCTTTTGCTAAGGGCTTTGAATGCTATGAATAGAGTTCCATGCTTAATGTCTAGATGTAAACTCCTATGGTAATTGAGACTGTATTTCCAAATTTTTTAGAGTAACTCTTATGGTTAGCAAGATGCTAAAGTATTACTCAACTAGATTAAACATTGTCCATTATTTAGAAGCTTGTATAACATAATTTTTTCATCTAGGATCAAATTTAAAATTCCCAGTATCCATGAAAAACCCAAGTATTTTATATCTATCCTTTGCATCCTCTCTAAGAGTACTACTGAAACCTTTGTAATGATAGCATTATGGTCACCAACTTCAAACTTTTAATGGAAATACACGAAAGAAGAATTTGCAGTGCCTAGAAGAGAGTTATGTTTGCTAGACACAAACTTCTTTGAGAAACATGATTTTTAACATCTGGTGAAGTGACTTTTTTCAGCCATCTAGGTGTCTGCAGATAGAAGGGGTTTTACTTTTATATCTGTAACTGTGTAGCTGGAGCCACACATTTCCATTATGTACACAAAACCAGAGGGCCTCCTCTTTCTATCTCAATCACCACTTATGTCCCTGGTCATATTAAAACTACAAATAAAATCAATCATGCTCCTGATGAGAGGAAATGTGGTGGTGATAATTACATCTCCATTGAATTTCTGTTGCTGTTCTAGAGAGGACAGAAATTGAGTGACATCCTAAATGCATTTTAACAATGCACTGTGAAAATAAATGCAGCTGACATGTCACCCTCAACAAATGGACTGTGCTCAACATAATGGATAGGATTTAAACACTTCCTAGCATATTAGATAGAGCTTGTCACAATTTATTTCCCTGATAGCTGGCTTAGGCTTATGACACAGTCATATGGTACCTGATGGACATAAATACGTGTTGGAAAGGAATGTCAGGTACTCACACCGCTAAAATCTGTAATGTAGACAGATTTCAGAATTATCTTACCTGAAATATCTAACTCTGGGGAGAATCATCCTTTTGGGAAGATACTCACATTTTGATATATGTAAGATGTCTGCCTTTCCCTTTAAGCAGGGTGTATCACTGTGAAAACATATCATACATCTGTCTTGGGCAGCCTTGCTGCTAACATATTGCCTTAAAGTAAAAGTGGATGTGAACTTGCAACTGCTTTCCTGTGACAGTGTAAAAAGTAAAACAAAACATAAATTGAAAAAAGCAAAGAGAAACATTTCACCCTCTCAATAATCACAGGTTAATGATAAGGAGGATTCATGTTACTATGGATTTCTTTCTAGGTTTCAACTTTATGGCTGAATTTTCACCTTTACTTTTCTTTCATCCTTATGCTTTTGTACCCTTACCCCTGGCATTAGTCCAGGGGTCCTGTTTTCCTTCTCACTGTCTGGACATTTCTTCCTCCTCAATGACTGGCACACTTTTCAAATCTTTATGTCTTTCCTTCTCTGTAGGGAAGTTAACAAATTTACATTTTCTTGGATGGACAGAGATGGCAGCTAGCTCTGTATGAGAAAGGCTGAGAATTTGTGATTTGATTAACTGTGGACAGAGGCTAGAAGAGTTGAGAATGGAGGAAATGAGAGTTGCAGAATCTGAGAGAAAAAGATGTGACAGATAAGAAGAAAAGAGGACTCAGGGGAGAGAATGCTACTCTTCAGCCCCATGACTCAGAAGACACCTAAGCTGGTACTGATCTTTCCAAGTATGTCAGGAAGGAGATAAATTAATAACTGGGGGGTTGCAATAAAACTTTTGTCTTGTACGCGCTGGCCTTAGGTGTTTGTGTACTTAACACTTTTAACTCAGCAAAAGCTTCTCCCTACTACTCTGCACAAAAGCAAACAGGCTTTTGGACTCAGGCATTAGATTTATTTGAAAGGTTTTATTTAAAGGCTGACTGAAAGCTGAGTGGTACTCTCTGGCACCTTCTTTAGTCAGTGTCTCTAATTTCTCAGTCTGTCCATACACTGTATACCAAAATACTTTACATATGACGTTTCGGGTGGTTTAGAAGGAAATAGTTATTTTTCTAGGCCCTTATCTGGATTTGTGTCTTCAATGTTTCACTCTGTTCTCACCAGTCCTGTGACATTGCACAACTGAAATATGTGACTGTTTTGCTACACAAACAGCAAACATTAACTACAGTAGATGGAAACATGTAAAAGAGGCATAAAATGCATCAACAATTTTTCCACGCTGAATTCTTAGTTCTACCAAAAGAAGAAAATGAGAAGTATCACCACTACTAGCTGTCATCCCCTGGCTCTAGTGAGCAATACTGACGTTCTTCTGGATTCCAGTTCTAACTTCCTATATTCCTACACAGTATATATTTTCTGTATATTCCTATAGAGTAAGGAAAATGTGAAGCTACACAGTCTAAGGGAAAAAACGCATTTTCAATGGAAGGTGAACGCCCTGCCTCTTCTCCAGCTACTTCAAGCATGATGGCTCTCAAGTACAAGCATCTCACTTACTTTCTGAAAGTAACACCCGGCGATGAGAGCCTCGATCAGTCTCCCATAATGACAAGACAGAGCACCAGCAAACTGGGTTTAGCAGATTTTTCTGATTATGATGCAGGATTATATATGCTGGCAACACACTGAGATATTTAAACAGGTAAGAAAAGTTCATTAAATGAATCTACATTTGTTTGTTTGTTTATTTTAAACATGAAGGAGAAGAGTTTCTGAGTGGAGGTGTAAGCCAGTATCATTATTGACTCCAGCAGAAGTGTTGTCAGTCGCAGAGTCAAAATCAGAAGCTACTCCTGGAAGGACGTTTATGCATCTGATTCCCATTACAGCAAAAAAAAAAAAGATTTGTCAGTGCCCTTAAATCTGTTTTTTAGGCTTCAAAACTGAATAGGCAGGGCCTTTCTGAAGTGTTTTTACTTTCATGACATGGATCCTGTACAAAGCAATGGAAAAAGAAAACATTTTGAAAATCAATATTGCAAACTGCAAATACATTAGCTATAAGTGCTTTCCTGTAATGTAGAGATTTTTTTAGGACAATGATTTATTTTATTTTTTGTCTTTAAAGAAAAAAAATGCCAACATCTGTCACGATTTTACCAAATATATTTTTATTATCAATTTCTTAACAAATACATTTAGCAATCCTTTTCATTATCTTGCCTACAGTCTTTGGAGGTCTGGAGAGGAGATGATCTGCAGTTATACATGCACACACATCAAACTGGCCTCCCTACCCTGTGTACTGGTATAGTGCTGGTTTCAGTGTTTTCTAGTTGTCATCAATGGTAAAAGTGTATGTGCTACATCAAAAAGTACTTTAATTCCTCTCTACTTTTGATAAATTACTGCTGCTTTCTCACAATAAGTGATGCAAGTAATTTAGGGTCTGATTTCCCTTTCCACCCCTATAAAACAGCCTTTGTGTTTTCCAGCTTCATGCTTCATTTACATGAAAGACCGACATTTTAGAAAGTAATTGGAAAAAGTGTATTTAAAAATAATCCAACAAGGCAGACAGTCTCATTAAAGTTGCTCCAGGCTGTGCCACAATGGCCTAGAAATCACTTATACACAGCTCTAACTCTGCTTGAGGAGGAACTAATCTAAAGACACACTTTATTTGGTTTTAAATGCAGTTTTCTCAGTGAAAGTCAGTTTGGGCTGTCAAAGAAATAATTGCAAATTCTTTCCAGTCGCTAGCAATTATTATTACTTACTGTTTCTCTTTTTCTTTTTTGTAGAATGTTACATGAACTCAGAACAGCTTTCAAAAGTCATTTGTCTTTAAAGATGAGTATATTATTGTCTGGAAACGTGGAACTGAGGTTAAGGGACTTGCTGAGGAAAGCATCACGAGCAGTAGATCTGAAAGTGAAACTGAGATCCTTGGATACTCATTCTTCTGGTTTTAATCTGTCCTAAATTACAGTGATATTTTCAAGAATATGCATTAGAGCTCTGCTCAATAGCATGTTGATGTAATAAGACAATTTCTAAATGCTCTCAGCTAAGTAGCAGATTTTGCTGTGAGTTCATGATGATTCTGGAGTGGGTCCAGGAGAGGTCTACAAAGATGAGTAAGGGACTGGAACATCTCACGAGGACAAGCTGAAAGAGTTGGTCCTGCTCAGCCTCAAGAAAAGGGAACCTCGCCAATGTATACTTATATCCGAAGGGAAGAGGATGGATCCAGGTTCTTCTCCATGACAACAAACAATAGGACAAGAGCCAATGGGCAGAAATTAATGCACAGGGAGTTCCATCTGAATATGAAGAACGACTTCTTTATTGTGCAGAGGACTGAGTGCTGTAACAGATTGCCCAGAAACATTGTGGAGCCTCCCTCACTGAAGATATTAAAGAACTGCTTGGAACACACAATCCTGTGCCGTGTGCTCTGGGATGAACCTGCCTGAGCAGGGAGCTGCGACCTGATGAGCCCCTGTGTTCCCTTCCAACCTTACCCATTCTGTGATACTGTGATTCTCACACGGGGTGGGGTTCATTACATCTGGCTTTATCCTCTTCAGAATCACATGCTTGCTCTAAGCTGGCTGTCCAGGATCCATGTCTGCTCAGTGAAGAGAAGCAGGCATTTCCAGGCAGTGGCTCACCCTAGTCTAGGATGAACATCCATGCTGCTGCACTGACTCACACTGTGGAATACCTACTCTGACTGCGGTCAGACTGTGGACTCGCAGACTGGAGTCCTCAGGGTGCTCCTGTCCCAAATAAAAATCTGCCACAGACAGTGTTTCAGTTATTTCTAATGATCTTTCCTTTCCACAGAGGCAAGCTGCTGCTCAGCACTTTGGGACAAAGCTGCTGGATTGCAAACACAATTCAAATTTCTGGAGGAAAGAAAACCTTGAGTCATGTGTGATTAACACTCAAAATTAATTTCATCATATTAAGAATAAGAGATGGTACGACCCAAATGAGTGCCTCCAAATGAGAACTAAAGAAAATTCCTAAAGATAAAGTGGGAGCAATCACTGTAGTGAGGAAATATTCATGTCCAGTTTTCATAAATCTGTGTGGTTAATAATATCTTTCAGGTTTATGCAGCACAGTTGGCTGAAATAATAATGATACATAAAATCAGTAGTATACTCCACATTGCAGTGGAACAAGATGAAATTTTTCAGAAACTAAGTACACAGCAGAAAAAAAAAAAAAATTGAGTGAGATTTCTACCTGGAGAGGATTTCTGATCATAACAAATTTTTCTGAAGGTTTATGAGGACATGTATATGCCCACAGTATATCAACTTTCCCACCAATGAGCCTGATATTTGCTGTTTCTTTACCATTATCTTTTCATACATTGTATTCTTTGTATGCTACAAGGGCTTCTCAGATTTATACTTCAAAATTAAATTCTATTATCTAAACTTAAGGGTGTTTGAACTTTCTGAAAATTTACCTTAAAATGTTTAGGATCGAGGAATTAATCTTAAGGAAAAAGCTCTCAAGAGGGAGATCATTGTCATGGTTTTGTGGCTTTCCACTTAAACTTGGACCTTCTGCACCTGTGATCTATACAGAAATGTAGTGTTATCTAATTTCTTTTGAAACTGACATGAAGCATTTTAATATATTTCAAGGTCTGGACCTCCAATACTATGCAGTACTTGCAGGCTGTTGTTTGCTGAAGGCAAGCCAAACTTTTTCCTTGTGATTTTCCGTGCTTTCAGTGTGCTGTGCAGAACTCCTAAGGCACTGACAGCTTCATTTGTTACTGAAGCTCTGCAGAGGAGGTATTGAATTCCCGACCCAGGAAACATGTTCTTCCTAGTGAAAGCTCTAGGCAGACAGAAGTGGTAGCACCTGATACTGGATGGTGCTGAAACAGATCTGCGAAACAGAAGAGTATCCAAGAAGGACAGAGTGAATAAGGCTGCCCCAAGCCCAGGGAATCTGCATTTCTTGTTGTAATACCAGACTGCTGGCGGCTAGCCTGCATATTATAGCCAGCTGGTTGGCAGCCACAGGCATAATCTCATTTCACAATAAATTTGAACATTTTGAAGTTTTCTGTTTAACTCGTGTCATTAAATCATCTCATTTCTGAACAAAACAGACACCTTCCAGGTCTCCTGGTTTGAAATTACATTAGCTTAGGGTTTTCTCATTTAATTGTGACTTTCACATTAAAATATTAGGGCTGAGAGTCTTGCTTTTGTTATTTGTGCATGATTTAATTTTAGTTACTACTAAAACACACCACTGCAGGCATATCTGGCAAAAACAGGTGTTTTACTGTGGAAGCAGATATCAACTTCAATTTTCCAGACTGTAATGGATATTCAGGACTGGGGGAAAGTGTAATTTTATTTGCCGATGTGGATATTTTGTGCAGGGCAAGAGTAAGACTGTAAGCTGCCACAAAGGATGTCTTTGTTTAAAACAAATTTCAGTTGTCATGAGCTGATTGTTTCTCTCCCACAGAACCCTTCAAGATGATTATAAATATGACAGCCTGAGCCCTGATTTGCCTTCCTCAGTCCCCTCACATGCTCTTCTGTCTTTTCTCCTCCATTTGCTCATCATCAGTGTTTGGTTAAATAACAAAGAAACTCCTCTGTATCTAATTCACCTGGTAAATTTCACAGTGCTCTGTTTAGAAAAACAGGTGAGCAGTGCAGCTTTGAATTCTGTTTCTGGAGGCCTGTGTTTTACATAGCCACATATCCTTACCCTTCTTTATCCCAGCCTCTTGTTTTGCTCTCCTGAGTTACAAATACCTGTGCACAACTACATGTGACTCAAGGATCTGAAGACTTTTGTTTTACCACTACCTTTTAGACTGTAAAGTTCTGATTTGTAACTATTGTCTTCTTAAGAGAAGCTGTTTTCTGGTACCTGCTGTGTACTATTAGTGTCAAGCACACTAAGAGCGTGCTTTAAAGTATGCAGCATTTCTTTTTCACTTTGTGATCACCAGGTCAATAAAGATGCACATTAAAGTGACGCGTAGGTTTCCACTATGACTTCTTTTGATGCAGCCATCCCTGAGAATAGCATTTGTCCTGGGAAAAAATAGGACAAAATTAAATGTCATGGAACAAACAAATTACCAGATGACGCAGAGCACTTTTGTAAAACTGAGGGTTACATTCAGCAGCACCACTGCATTGTGTTTTAAGAAGGCCTGACCGCTTCTGGAAAATGATGCTACCGTAAGGCCCGACTGCTGCCCCCTCCCATCTGTGCTTTCACTGTCTGTGTGTAGAAACTGGGACTCCTCATGAGCTTAGGCTAGGCTCAGGTTTATGATTAAGCTCCTCTTTGGTCCTTTCTTCTCCACAGAGGGCTGCAGTGTATCATCAGGGCACGTGTGTGAGGTACAGGCAGGGCTTTGGAGGAAAGGAGGTTGAGACACTGTGGCTGTTTGAGTGCCAGTGAAGAAGGGGGGAGGAGGTATCCTAAGAAAATCAGGTTTGGGATCTGAGGAGTAAAACCAGCAAATATTCTCTGCAATGGTGGAAACAAATACCTCCTCCCCGGGGGGAAAAACCCCAAACATTTCATAGCTTTCTTCCTTGGATCTCTCTGCTCCAAAGTAAGGCAGGACAAAAACAGTTTTCTCATTTCAAAAGGGTATGAAGTTGCAAGGGTTTCACCCTTTATGCTAAAATGGGCTGTGAAGCCCTAATTGTCACAGTTAATTAGTACAAGAGAGTATTGACTCCTGAGATTTTGAGAAGTTCACTGTACTTTTGATCTCATGTACTCTCTCCTTCCTTTCCTTGAGACAGGAAAAGTACGATTCCAGAACATTTCACCTTACACGAGGAACAGGAACTTTATTCTGAAAATACCCAGATATGTTTTGACCACACAAACACTTTCCCCTCAAACTTCATTAAAATGGAATTTACATCAATATTTCTGTCACAAGAAGTTTTAATCTTTACCCGCTGTGTTTCACATTGTCTAAATACCTTTTTCATTGATAAACCCCTTGCTTATGTTTGTTCTGCTAGTCCAATTTCTTCCTTGACAATTCTTCATTACTGATCTTATTTTTCTTGTCCATTATTCTTTTTGCCCACTTTCTTCCTCTTTGTCTTCAAATTCTAAAAATGCCTGCAACTGTTTTGAGATGATGATGGTGCCTCAGTGAAGCTTATTATACATTAAAAGGTTAGTATACTGGCTTCAGGAAAGCAGCTTAAGAGAAAAAAGAAAACCAGTTATAATTCTACAAAGTTATTCTATTGGAACAATTTTTTTAAGAAAAAATGTTTAAAATACCTGAGTCTTTTCAGTTTGCCATTTAGCACTAGACTATAAAATTTAGCCTGTGTGTTCATCTGAGCATAGGACAACATTTTGATTAATTCCCCATAAATTTTCACATACAGTATAATCACACATTACTATATTAACTATACTGATATAACAGTATTGTTTTTACATTAGTTTACTTACAGTGCTGATTTTATAGCAACATAAATACCAGTGAGTGGACAAACCAATAACCAAACTATTTTTGCTATGGGCTGTGTAATTGTTCTTGGTTAATAATTATTTAATTAGACTTTTTCCTCTAAAATACATATTTTTTATGATACAGTCAGCTGTCAGTGTCTTCCTTAGAAATATTTTATTAGCAAACAGATCAGGAACTTTTAATATTTTTTCAATAAAGCTGGATTAGTCATGGAAAATGGACAGGGTAACTGAAATTGATGCCAAGTTTCTTTTCTAAATATATATTTGTTCAAAAGGCACATTTGTTTTATAACAGTAGGGTAAAACATTCAAAGCAGTATGTAGTCAAAATAGCAATATCACTTAAATCCACAGAGAGGACACAAGATAATGGAGCAAGTAATACCACTTTGAAGCCTGCTAAACGCATTATGTTCTTGCTATTGCCTTCAGTGAGCTTGGAATTAGAAATGCATTTCTTTTGCCATCTCTTCCCATTTTAAAGTATGGTATTTTGTTGTGAAATATGCAATCACCAAATAAGAAAACCAAAAAAGAACCAAACAAAAAACCCCCAACCTAATAGTACCCTCTACTGTTGTGGTTGCCCACAACTGTAAGTCTTAGTCAAGACAGACACATCACTTTAAAAGATTTGATTTTCCTCAGGCAGCTTTCTGTTTCTTTCCACTGGCAGCATCACTCAGCCTCCTGACTCCTTCTTCCTTCTCTCCTCAGGCAGCATTACTCAGCCCTTTTCCTTGGGCAGCACCACACAGCTTTCAGAGGACTAAACTTCACCTGGGCAGCATCACACAGCCTTCAGAGGACTAAACTTCACCTGAGCAGCATCACACAGCCTCCTGACTTCTTCTTCCTTCACATAACCAGCTCACTCCTCTCTGTTCCTCACCTGGCTGCCTAACTCCGTTTGTCTCTCATACAGCATTTTACCTTCTCTGTCCCTCAGCTGCCTGTTCCTCCTCCCAGCACAGCCAGCAGACTCTGAGTGACTTAGGACCAGCTAACCCCCTCTTTGTAGGGCTCATCCTTAGTGGTTCCAGCTGTGACCTGTCAAGGGTTAGAATGCTTCTAATATTTCGTAATTAGCACTGCTGCCCACGCTCTACTTCTTCCATTCCTGTGTCCTTAAGCTGACACAAACAGAGAAGGGGATTTGCGGCTCTCATTGCCTGGGTGCCTGTGGATGCAGGGGCTGAACGAAAGTGTACAAAGCCCAAGCTTTGGGTTCAGGTGCTGGCATAAACAGCTGATCTTGGACCTGAGCATCAAGTGAATGGTTGATAGAGGGGGAATTTTCACAAGGGTTCAGTGGTGCCAGGCTGGAGCGATTTCATGGGGAACTGGAAATGGTACAGACAGCCCATTACACAGAACTGGCAGTCAGCGTTAGAGCAGAATACACATTCAAGTCAATGCAGAGTTTGGCTGATAACTGATGGTTCCATAATCTTAAATCCCATATCTGCTTTCTGGCCTTTGACCTTTGGACTCCAGAAGGTGCAACTGGAGTCACTAAATTTGGAAAGAGGTCATGATTAATGCAGTGAGAGAGCACAATGTCCAAGAGTTAGCATAAACATGATCTGTATGTGCTGACTATCTGGACACAGGGGTGGTTTAGAATGCCCAGAAATTTATCACAAAAACCAGCAACATTCAATGATAGGGAAAGATGTTTTGTGCTCAAAAAGAGCTTGAGGTAGCTAGTAACATGGTTTTATTTACCCAATACTGTATTACTGAGCTTCTTGGCGTTTTCTCCTTTGTGTTTTAACCTTGCCTTCATCTTCAGTTTCAACAAGAGACAGAGTCCATGTTTCACTGCAGAATAGAAAATAAGAAGAAATATAGACTAGCATAGAGCTATTTCTCTTTGTCCCTTTCATTCCCCCATGGTTTTAAACCTCAAGTAACCCCCAAATTTTTTAAATATATTTAAGCAAAATTGTCTGTATCAGACTACTTACCAGCTGAGTGTGCACCTACCTCACGCATTCATCAAACTTACCATTTTACCAGCTGCTCCTTGATAACACTTACCTGCCAGAGGGACAACATCACAGATACAAGGTACTGAATGGAGGAAAAAAGATTTCTCTGAGGGCAGAATCCTATCTGCAGTCATTAAAAATAATATGTCATCCTCTCAGGTAAAAACCTGTTAAACACACACCAATTACGATGGAGATCACTGAAACCTTCCTAACAACAGCGTGTGTTTTTGTTGAGGAGCTAACTGAATCCTTTGCTCGTACTTATCTATATGCTGAGCTCACACAGCACTCATCCTTCCCACTGCCAGTGCTTTATTGCATAACTCCAGCACCCTGTATTCTACCTGTTTTCCTCTATATCTCTTTTACAGCCTTTATCACCCCGCTATTTGAGTACCATTCACCAGTGCATTAAGCATTGTACCTGCCATCTGTCATATGTTTGTCCTCTGATCCTCTCCCTAGGGAGTGTAATGGGCTCAGTAAGGTGCCCCGTTTTGATAGGATTTTTGTTGGAATAGATTTTCTACGAGTGTGTAAAAATAGATGAAAAACCTGCCTTGACCTCAGAGTAGGTAGGGAAGGTAGTGATGTACTCAGTTCGTGGTTCATGGGGGAGTTTACACCACAGAATGGACCAACTCCTGAGACAGCAGTGTTTCCTGAGAGAGGAAAACTTTGCACTTGTGGAGGCTGCTGTTGGGCTTTTCCAAATCTCAGTAGATATTTTATATAACCCAGGTCCAGACCAAAAGGCTCTTCAGAGAAAAGATTCAAGACCTTGAATTTTATTTGGATGCTTTTGAAATCCTCCAGCAGAGCTTTGCAGTGCTCCTGGTAACTTTTGTTCCTGAAGAGACAGTTCTTATTCTTGGCCCTTTCTTCCGTTCCAGATTGGTGCTACAGCTGAGTTTGCCAATCTGTCGGGACACATTTTAAGGCTGCCTCAACAGCAAAAGCATTGCTTTTGTCTGCAGGCTATCAGCCAGGCCTTCTGGGGAAAACATCACACACTGCTTTGGAAGCCTTCCACAACAGTTTTTAAAAACAGGTCTCAGGTCTTGCCCATCTTGCTCTTGGCCATCTTCGTTTCCTGAAAAAGTTTTTGTTACTCATTTCACTTAGGTTTGAGAGTAGAAATTAAGAAAGTCTGAAGTTTTAAAAAAGCTGTGTTCTTTTGCGGTACAATTCCATTTGTGAAATCAGTGTGTTTCCATGTTTTTGTCTTTTTTTACATAATATTTTTGTAGCTTTCTGTAGCATAGACAGATATGCAGACAATTGAAATCCTGCGTTTATCATAAATAAACTCTGTGACCCAGAAAGACTAGCTAGTGCATGAACTTAAACAAGTTAGTAATTTAAGTGTTTCTCCATGTTTTTGTCATTAAACCAAGGCTTTTACTGTGTCCTTCAGCAGTCTACACTAAAGTACCTTCTACAGAAAATACCTTCAAAGTGGTACAATTGATTTTAGTCTGAAGAAGTAATGGGTGGACAGGTTAGATAATAAAATAGAAGCTTATGTCCAGAGGTAAAGTGTGGAGTTAGAAAACCTTCAGGTTGCAAGACTTGCTGAAAGATTCATGATGCTAGGTGGAAGACAAGCGCGACATATTCTGTTACTGTGTTCAAAAATGCAGAAGAATCTTGAAGAATTGATACCAGCGTTTCTTGTTAGACCTAGAAGTAATTTTGACTCTCTGCTGAATTACCACTAATTATAGCACTTACTGCTAGCCTTATCTCTGCCCAGTTACACAAACTGTTAAGCTTTTGCAATACAGCCATGGTGATTTTGGCCAAGCTTTTTAATTAAACTTTTAAATCTTGGAATATCAGTAAAGACTCTATTGTAATTTGATTAGTATGTGAAAAATAATAAAACAATTAAAAATAGAAAACAGAAATCAATAGTATGTGATTTCTATATCCAAGCTGACATCCACTTCACAACAGGACCATTGCTAAAGGTTCAATTGTTCTGGTCATTGTCCTCTTTATATAAGCCTGGAGAGCAAAACTGTAAAGCCATGTCAGAGCTGTAATGTACAGCCATCCAACATGAAGCTTTTTGGGTTTTATCTCATACTGATTTTTTACACTTTAATTTTATTCTAGATTGTGTACTAATGTATTGCTATGTGAAAATGTTATTTTTTAACAAAAGAGGCCAATGAAATCTTTTCAGGTAAAGCAGATTTTTCCAGACTCCGGTCAAGAGATCATTATTAATTTCCTCAGGGCACAAGAGCCAATAGGAAGAGCTGTTGATCTTCAAAGCTGTTTCTGTAAAGTGTCTCTGGTCAGTGGTCTGCAGTAATCATAAGAAGCAGCAGTAGGTGTAAAAGCTGTTGTCTGAGTGTAGTTTGTTGGGGTGGCTTCAAAAGCACTACACATTACTTAGAGTTGTTTAGTTTCACAGTGTTCTGCAGGACAGGAGAAAGATTGACAAGGTCCACTGATTTGGAGAAGTGCTTTAAAACATTATTGTGAATAACGTCTGTCTGACACTGCTTTACAGGTCTCAATCAGTCAGGGTCTGGATCCAGACTAATTTCTCATAAATGCTCATCATTAGTATTTACATTACACAGAGCCTGTGCTGGCAGGGAAAAGGTGCTGGAGAACTGTTTGCTTAATATGAATGATAAAGAAACCCTTTCTGTGACTTGTCTTTGCAGTTTTATATCACTCTGTTGAAAGGCTGGGGAGATTTATGATGCACAAAGTGCAAATTGGTAGCCACTCTGGAGGATGAGATATGTGACCTGGCAATGCCAAGTTCAGCATAGTGCAGAATTAAAGAACTGCTTTTGTGGTGAGCAGATTTGGAGCTCATTGCCACAGTGGCAAGGGAACTGATTAGGTTGCAAACTGATGCAGTGGGCCAGTGATCTGCAACTAAGAGATGCCTAATCTGTCTAATAGTATCATCTTAATATCAGACACTTATTGAGTTACCTGCTGAGAAAAAAGAGGAACTTCCCCAACAAACATTGCCACTACAGGAAACGGGAATAAAGAGCTTTTTAAGATGTCTTAGAAGGAAAGACATACAGTCTATAATCAAACTAAAAATAAATGTATAAATATTCAAGAAGAAAGAAGGGACAACAGACTGTTAGAGACCTACTTTTCTCAGCTGGAAATCAGCTTGAATAAGAAGGAAGAGAACTAGAAACAAGAACAAGGGGTATAAAGTCAGCAAAGACAGTACATATTTAAGCTCAGTGTCTGTGTCTCATAAACACTGTGGTCAGATGTGGCAAAGCACTTTTCACTAAGTTATTTACCCATGTTACAAGACTGACTATTGAGCTAGGGGAACTGGTAATTCTTATCAATGAGGAGAAATTTTATTTAACTGGCATTACTGGAACATGATAGGATGATCTGTATAACTAGAATATTAAAAACCGCCATACACAGTGCATCAGATATTGAGGGAAACTGAGCCCAGCTCTCCACAGATCACAGCAGAGGGACATGGACATGACTTTTTGGCTCTTTACTAAAAAAATGTAATATAATTGAGCTTGATTCTTTTGATTCATTACAAAGGAATAACCTACTCAGAGCATGGCTGCCTTTCTCAGAGGAGACAGAAGTCTCCATGAGATGGACAGTGGACAAACTTCTTTTTCAGCAGCGCCCAACTGCAGTGAATTCCTGCCCCAGCCGTGTTTATAGATGCCCTTGACACTTAAGAAGGAGGTATTTTGCAGAGACCAGTAAATTATTTTCTTATTTTTTCCTATGCTTTTATTGCTCAGTGCTCCACTCAGCAAGAGTAACTCAAGTTTGTGAGACTAAATTTTTTAAAGACAATTTTATTTACTTCACTAATCTAGAGACTTCAACATTTTCATAAGCTACATGAGCTTTATTCTGTGACATGAGCAATTATCCCCAGAGGCATACAATGTATTCCTCTGAGAACTAAATAAAAGCGGATTTCATAAAGGGAAAAAAAAAAAGGGCTGTTGTCTTTCTCCAATTTTTTTTTTTCTCTCCTGTCTCAGAGGTGCCTATAACCAGATATTTCAAACCCCTGTCAGGGGACAGACCCCACGTTACTTGATGTAGTTGCAGATGAACATCACCTTCACTGTACAGAGCAATACACTACTGTGAAAACCAGATTCCAGTCTAATGTCCTGTAAGTAATGTGTAAAAAATACAGCAACCAAACATAGAACTCCCTTGATGTGGGTAGCTGTACTAATTACAAAAGAGTAGAGGCACTCTGACCCTTACATCTGTGTCCAATGAGGATGAGTGGTACAAAAGAGGGGGTTAGCTGCCCCAGAGATAGGTGCAGTCTGCTGGCCATGCTGAGAGGAGGAAGAGTCAGAAAGCCAGAAAAGGTGAGGGTTTCGTCTTTCATTCCCTTTCATTCATCTCTAGTGAAAACACCTAAAGGAAGAAGTTTTTGTTTGGACAAACTACCAAAAGATGACCCTCCTCCCCCCAAATCCAAAGGGAGAAAAGTTAAGTGTGTTTGAATTGTGGCTGTGTCAAGTGTGTTTCTGACTCACACTGTTTGTCTTGTTCACCTCTCCTGCCTCCTAGACACAGCAGTTATTTGGGATGCAGACCAATAACACATCTAGCCACAATGCCTACAGCCACTTCTGGGTAGCTGTCTGGAAAGCAACGTTAATTTTTTTCTGTTCAAGATAAATTGACAATTTAAGGGCCTCTTTGAAAGCAGGAACAGTGTCAGGCAAGGTTTGTATGTTTCCAACTAGGTATTTTTCAAAATTGATACTGGGCTGCCTATGTCATTAATAATGATTTATTTCTTATTTAGTTACTCAGGCTGCAATTAGATTCTGTGAATAATACTTCCCAGGACAAAGACAAGAATAAAAGCTGTGATCCCCAGACCTTCAAAATCCCAGATCTCAAAACCACTGCTTCTTAAACAGGAGTTTGTGCGTCAGTCCTGTGACAGGTGGAGGCTGTATCTGGGAGTGACTCTTTTAAATGTGGAGATGTGCTAAGATCATTCTGCAACACTCTGTGGTAGGTTGCAAATCAGACCAGCCAAGTGTAACTGGGATCCTAGAGAGCATGATGCTGTACTCTAAATGAGTGATGAGTGGAACTGTCTTCAGGGATAGACATGAGGTTGTAACAAATTCACAGAATGGGCAATGCTGTCCAGCCTCCCTGAGCAAGCAGGGTCATCCTAAAGCACGTTGTACAAGATTGCATCCAGATGGCTCTTGAATATCTTCAGTGAGGGAGACTCTGCAAATGCTCTTGCCAACTTGTTCCAGAGTGTGGTCAACCACAGCAAAGTTCCTCCTCACATTCTGGTGGAACTTTGCTGTGCATCAGTTTCTGCCCATTGCCTCTTGGCACCACTGAGAAGAGCTTGGATCCCTTCTCTTGGCACCTTCCCTTTAAATACTTGGGTACAGTGACAAGGTGCCCTCTCAGCTGTCTCTTCTCAAGGCTGAACAGGCCCAGCTCCCTCAGCCTGTCCTCCTGAGAGAGATGCTCCAGACCCTGAATCATCTTTGTTGCCCTCCACTGGACCCTCTCCAGGAGTTCAAGTCTCTCTTGGGCTGAGGAGCCCAGAACTGGACACAGCTCTGCAGCTGTGGCCTCAGCAGGCCCTAGCAGAGGGGTAGGATCCCCTTTCTCAACCTGCTGGCACTGCTCTCTCTAATGCACCCCAGGACGCCACTGACCTTCTTGATCACAAGGCTACTGCTGGCTCATGAACAGCTTGTTGTCCACCAAGACCCCGGATTGTTCCTCTCAGAGCTGCTTTCTAGCAAGCTGGTTCCTATCCTGTGCTTGGGGTTATTCTTTCCTAGAACCCTGCAATTACCTTTGCTGAATGTCAGAAGGTTTCTTTCTGCCCATCTCTCCAACCTGTCGAGGCCCTTCTGAAGGGCTACACAGCTCTCTGGGGTATTACTCACTCCTTCCAGCTTCCTGTCATCAGTGAACTTGCTGAGGAGGCCTCTCCTCTTCATCCAAGTCAAGGATGAATAAGTTAAACAGTAGTGGGGCCAGCATGGAATCTTAGGAGACACCACTAAAATACAGGCCTCCAAGTAAATCACTGTGTTCAGACTCATCAGAACTGAGCGAGATGTGAGTGTAGACATGAAGAGAACAGCAGAACACCACATGGTTCCAGGCACTTGCTCATCCATCTCTTTCATGAACTGAGTCTTCTATTTTTATATAAAGAAAGATTGGTCTGAGGGAAAACAGGAGTGAAATGGGATGTAGGGACCAAAGTGGAAAAAGAAATAACAAGGCTAACTTGCTCTTCAGGGGTCTTGTGATCTGGTACTTCAAAATAGATTTTTTTTTTTTCCTGCAGAGCTGAGGGAAGAACAGTAAGGAAAAGGAAAGAGAGGTATAGATGGCATTAGTAGGTTTGTTGCCCCGAAAAAAGTAAATGGGATAAAGAATCCAATTTAGCATTAGCAAGACAGAAAAGAGCCTTCAAAGGGTTATACTGAAAGACCCATAATTATTCTGCTGACTGTCCTGTGTACTGAGGAGTACTGCTGTAACTAATCCTTTGGGAACCATTTTCAGAGTGAATGGAGGAGGAGCAAAGGCATAAAGACATATGTGCTTTGAACATTGTTTGGTATTATGGCTGTTTGGGATAAAGCATGCCTTGCAAGTTTGCTCATCTCTGCTCTGTGACCTACATTTGCTGGAGAATGGAATTCAGAGGAGCCACCAAACTGAGCAGGATGCTGTCCAGCCTGCCCAATACAAAGTGCTGCAGAGAAGAGCACAGAAGTCATTAGATACCTCTGTGTTAAATTTAAACACCTGCTTTGACTGGAGCTCAGGTCCTCCTCAGAAACTGGATAAGGCTGGAAGCTTTGTACTCATCAGATAACATTAATGTGGAAATACAAGATAGATTCAAGGAGTTCCTCTCTATGAATTATAAACAATCTCCTGTCAGCCATCACCGGAAGAAATGCTGCAATCCATGACAATTGTGTAGCAGGTAATTCTCAGCCAAGTTGCTGAATTGTCATCAACTATTACACAAACTATTCAGTCCCTCAGTATTCATTAAGCTGTAGAAAGAATGGACATGACCTTGTAAATTAGAAAAGATGCATCTATCTGATTTTTAGATGGCTAGAGTTCCTGTTCTTTCATTTAGCATGAAACTGTTTCACAGAAGACAAAAATAACTCCAACAGGAGATCCTGATAATTGACATATGTGCTTTGATGAGTGCTGATCTCTGTCAGGAGGAAGGCCTGACTCTGGGTGCCCACTCTGCTCACCCAGGGTTCTGAGCACAGGCTGCTAGCTGGACTGCCATGCTGGCTGCTGCTGAAGTACATGGGTGTGCCCTGATTATGCCTTCCAAAGCATGTCAATCCAGCTGGGAAAGACATGGAGGCAGAAAAGGGACTGCCTCTGACACCTGGAATCCTAGAAAACAACTGTTTATTACATGATATTGTATTTCATACAGCAAATTTTATTCCTAATATTTCAGTCTTCAAGATTAGTTCTATTTCTTGATATATAAACCTTCTGGCTCTTGTGTTGATTTTATATTCATCACTGAATATTTGGGAAAATTTATCGACTCAGTACTTTGTACCAGTTTCTTTACAGGAAATGTTAAAGATACTCAGTGCCTCCATCTACCCTTGTGGAACATCAAAAGTAACCCCACCTTAGGCAGTGTGCACTCTTTGTGATGCTCTGCTCACTTTATCAGTAGTAGCTGTTACAGGGCTGTGTTTTTGATTTGTGCTGAACAAAGTGTTGGTAATACAGAAATATTTTTGTTACTGCTGAGCTGTGCTTGCACAGAGTCAAGGCCTTTTCAGCATCTTGTACCTCCGCACCAGCGAGGGGGCTGGGGTGCACATGGGGTTGACAGGAGACATGGCTGGGACTGCTGACACCGATCAGAAAGGTAACCCACACCATATGGTGTGTTTCTCAGCATATAAAGCTGGGGGAAGAAGGAGGAATTGGGGATGGTTAGAGAGAGCATTTGTGTTCCCAAGTTATAGTTACATGAGCTGGAGCCCTGCTTTGCTGGGGATGGCCCAACACCTGCCTGCCCGTGGGATGTGGTACATCGGCTCTTTGTTTTGCTTTGCTCACATGTGTAGATTTTGCTTTTCCTAATATAAATTATCTCTAGCTCAGCCTGCTCAGCCTAATTTTTCCTCTTCAGATTCTCTCCCTCCCATTCCCTCAGGAGAGGGTGAGAGTGTGTGAGTGAGTGGCTTTGGGGCTAAGCTGCTGGTTGGGGTTAAACCACAACAGATGCCTCTCATTATTCCCCAGTTAAGTCTTGCTCTGCTTTACAGTCTTTGCACCAATTTTTCCAGTCCAAATTTTGCTAAATTAATAACCTGCTTTGTTTCATTTAGCTTAGGCTACTGCACATCCCCAATCCAGAAGATCATTTGTGTTAGCAAAAAAAGCTAGTCTGCTTTCTTGGTATCCTTATGAATTACTTTTCCATGATTGATGAGCTGAGATGATGGTGTAAAGACTATTTATAGCATAGCTCTTAATTAGTTTGCTGGTCAATGTACTCTGTAGTTGTGACATTAAATATATTCTGTCTACCAGCTTTACTGACCTCAGACTTAATACTGTGCATTTATTTTCATTAAGTTGTGTTTTCCATTTCTATAGCAAATGATATAGGAGATCAATGTCTAGCCACAATATTCCTTAATAATAGTTGCACCTTCAAGTTATTTTTGCTGGATTTGATGTATGCTTTAGATAGCTGCATGAAAATAGTTAAACATTTTTCATATAAAACAGGTTCTCAAAATGACCTCAAAAAGCTACAGTTAATAACAATGAAAAACTCCCACACCTTTCCAGCACAGTAAGTTAGTTACTGTTCTTACACAAGTCTCTTTTTTTTTTTTTTTTTTTTAGGGTATTTTAACCCTTGGACAATTTTACAGTGTTATCATTAAAGCTGGCCATTTTTTTCTTTCAGCTAAAACTAAGCTTGTGGCAAAATTTAAGCTTTGATATTTAGTTACCATAATATCATGATACAAAGTGGCATTTACTATGCAAGTTGGAGTATACTTTCTGGGTTAGAATTACAAAAATGGTGGAGAAATTCTCATCTTCCTTTTGTCCAGCAGAAAACGCTATTCATGATTCAGTACAAGATCTAAACTTTACCTGTGGTTGCCCTTCAGGGACCAACAGCTCAGCCACAAGTGTTCTGGTGTTATTACCAATGAAATATGTAGTTTCTCACTGTTGATGTTGGAGCTGACTTATTTAGTAAATACAATTAAACATTCTCTAGGTTATCTCCTTGTTGAGTGGCCGGTCTTTCGGACTGTTGATGAATCTTGGAGACAAAGTCAGTATTTTGTACCAGTTGGAAAACATATAGCAGCTGGGCTGAGTGGCTGCTATTGCTTTCTGCCCAGCTGCTCAGCAGTTAGAACAATCATCTAGGCAGTAAGAATTGTCTGGATCTCCCCAGCCTGTGACCAGCTCAAAATTTCTCCTCTCTGGTTAATCTTGCTCAGCCTTGAATGATTGTTAACCACAAAACACAGTATTTCCTTCAACAGGTTTGTGAATGTTACGCATAATTTATTTCACTTTTCCTCCAAGCATACACCTGAAGTGATTCTAGTATAAAGTGCCAATGAAATGAAATACCTTTGGTTTGTTTTTCTCAAAGAGCAAAATAAGGTTTGGAATGAACCTTTCCATTTTTTTGTTCATTTGAGGAATTGTAAAATCAGTTATGAGTATGGTGTTTATTACTTTTTGGTATAGTTCTGTACAGTGCTGATGCTCATACCATTTACCGTGGGACTAGCAGAACACTTCCCTGTTCCTCTACAGGTTAGATATATTTCTCTTTGCAGAACATAATTGAATTTCCAGAAGTAGACACCACAGCAGGGTGAAGACAAAGCCTATTAAATACTAAGGAATAAATCCAAGTCTTTTCACTGTCCTCATGAATTTGAGGAGGCTTTCAGGAAAGGAGTTCACCCTCATGGATCTGTTTGATCCCCTCACTAGGATGTCTAAAGGCTGGGGGGGAAGTGGGCCATGGAAAAGTAGAGTGAAAATTACAGCAGAGTCACTCTTTTACCCACTTTGTGACTTCCTTAGAGAAGTGGAAAATGCAAGGCCATGCTGGAATAAAGGCACTGTCAGTTTGCTCACCATTGTCTCTGAGTCATGCCTAAGTTCTTGAAGTTGATCAATGGGTTGGCACCAAGCAGTTAGAATCTTTGTTTTCCATCAATAAATCATCTTGCTAGATCAACACCCTAGGTTTTGCATTTATTTAACCAAGTACAAAACTGTTTTACTGTTCCACAGAATAATCAGAGGTTTGTGATTTTTGTCGTGTTGTATGTGTCAAAACGTCATGTTGCACTGTAAAATAGGTGTCAGAGAAAAAGGGAAATAGTTTTAGAAGCACAATGCTGCCCATTTTAACAGCCAAGCATAACCTCCACAGAATATGCTAAAAACAGGAAAAAAAGCATTGAAGATGATAGTTTCAGAAGATTAATCACCATTCATCATGAATAAGGGAGGAACAGTGCTCTAGACAATGAGTTTTTTTAATTCTATGATACTTTAGAGACTGTTTTGGGGGACCTATAAATAGGAAAGTATATTAACTGCAATAGGCCTTTCACTGGCTGAGCTCTTGTATATATAAATTGAAACCTGAAGTTTTCTTCACTAAGAATTTGGCTAATGGCACACTGTACTACAGATGTTTTCAAAAGGTAAGCAGGTGGCTGCCCACTTTTATTCTCAGCCACGGGGTGGAAAATCCTCCTTGGCTACTCTTGCTTGTCTGCTCTTTAAAAAGATAAGCAGTTTAAAAAATGTTTCACATAAAATTGCTATTTGAATGCCACACAACCCAGCGCATCTGCATCATGCAGGTCTCAAAAAAAGGTCCAAGACAAACCTTTTACCACCAATGAGCAAGGAAATTGCTTGCAGTCTAAGCCAGGTTCTTGGCAGCTTTTTTCATTCATTCATTTTCCTGCTGTAGTCCAGGGTCTTGTAAGGCATAGGCAGTGATTTTTCTTTGGCTCCTACAGGAATGCTTTCTTCAGGAAAGTTCAAAGTAAAAAAGGGGGGCAACAGATTTGCTGTCTTCTCTTCCCTGATGAATCCTGGCCTCTCTTCTCTTTTGGGGTCCTTTTCTCATATGCAGACTGAGTCGAGGGGTAGCTGCCCCTGTCATGGATCTCTCCTTCCCACCTTCCCCTGCTGCTTAGGCCTCAGAGAAGGGAATGGAAGGGAAAAGGGCTGTAACAGAGCCAAGAGTGGGACAGCCAGATGTGATGTGAGGGTGCATTAGCAAGAGAAATCTGCCAAGATTAGAGCAGGACAAGTACTTAGGTGGCAGACACACATATGAAACTAAAACATTCTCTCTTGTATGTGACCCACATAATTCCTCCTACATTTTTGGGTCCCTTCAATGTTGGGGTAGAATGCTCAGAAACCAAAGTGCACCCATATCTCCAGCTGCAGCCCAAGGGGTGTGGTTCTACTGCCCATCTTCACCTGGAATTCTGGTTCACAGAGTTCTCTCCCCTCTGCTCCCTGTCTGCCAGCTGGAACATTTTTTTGTTCTCTTTTCCTGTACTGCTTTTCACTACTGCATTATTTGGATCAATACAGCTATAAACTAGGCTGGGAAGATAAACCAAGGTAAAAAAACCTCATGGTGTGAGTGAGCAATGGAAAAGCTCTGCTTCCTTCATGGTGGCCAAGGCCTGTGACAATGTAGCTGAAAAACAGTTACATTTGTTTTAAGAGTTATTAAAGGCTTCTTTCAATTTCCATGTAACTGTTTCATTGTCTTGCTGTAATCCTTCAAGGATTTATTAAATAGGCAAACAGTTCACAGTTAACCAGGAAAGGTATTTTTAAATTAATTTCCTTTTCTATTCTTGGCTGGTCATTGCATCAAGTGGCTGATGGGTAACATGTAAATGATGTAGATGACTCTGAAATATAATGAGTGAACCTACTCAACGTTTTAAAGAGGTATATGGTGAGGGGATGGAGATCCTTGATTGATCTGTTATGACTGTAATAGGGAATTCATTTGCTCCCACCCAGAATGCCATTTCACAAAGCTGTGCCAAAGATAAAGATTACCCAGCAAACCTGTAAAGAAATACATCAAACCCCAGAAAGTAGTGGTGTTCTTGAACAGTCCAAGGAGCATCAGCTTCTCTAAAAACAAAGCTCAGGAAACCTCAGCACATATTGCAGAGCCTTTTGGAATAATTAGCTAAAGTTGGATGTTGCTGCTCCAAGTTATGACTGCAACCTAGGCAAACAAAATGCTTTTATTTTAATTGCAGTCCATTGCATTTTCCAGATTCTTAGTTTTTACTACTGCCTATATCCAGATCTATTTGCACATTCTACAGTCTCCAATATTAACATTTATTTCACGATTCAGGTTTAGAATATATATACCATAACTTTGGTTTCATACATTTCAGTGGCATGGTTTTGAGAAAATACTCTTAGTATTACTATGAAAATAAATTAAAAATCAAAACTCTTCAGTGTTTATAAAGGGAAACCCTGCTTACAGGACTTTATATTACACAACCTCCCAATGCAGGAGCAACTTGGTCATTCCCATCCTATTAATGTGGCTGTATTTAACCTGATGAACACAAATTGGTCCGTTGGGACTTCTCTACTACTTGAAAATGTTTGCAGTGCAAGTACTTGCACTGTGGTTAATATACAGGGTAAAGGAAAATGGAAAACCTGTGACTAAGCCACTGAACTGGGAGACAGGCTTTCCTCCTGCTCTTTGATTAGGGTATAGAACTAATTTGTGCTAGTTTTATTTTTGGAGCATTCAGCAAGGCTACATTAGTGTGGCGGTAATTCTCATCTGTGCAGAGTACATGCTAAATAAGATAGTTCTGTGCAGTTAGAGCCTTGTGCTCTTTATATACTTTGCATCTAGTGTAGATAATGACCCAAAGAGAGCACAGAGTCACATTTTCTGAGTAGAGCTGACCTTGATGGTGTTTTGAAGCATGCAAAATCAATACTGCTAGAGTCCTCCAGGAGTCTTGGTACAAAACCCCAGCATTCTGAATGATGATCATACTGATTATTTTTCTTAAAGCCTATTTTCAGCTAAGAATACTCTCTGATGTGTTTGCAACCTGAATAAAATCCAATTTCTTTATTCAACAGACTGTATTTATCCGGGCCTAATTATGCATTTCATCCTTACCATTACCTGTCCAATAGAATTCCATTCTTTCAGAAGTTGGAAGAGATGGGCAGATGAGAGACTGATGTAATCTTCAATGGTACTGTGTTCTTTGATGCTAATGAAACTGTAGCCAAGCACTCAGCATATCCTAAAAGACTTTGATTTCCATGTGTTCTTTATTAGCTATATTGGGTTTGAGTTTTTTGTTTGGTTTGGATGGGTTTTTTTGGTTTTTGTTACCACTGAACACATCTGGGCAGATTGCTGATGCACAGACACCTGCATGGAGATGGAGGCTAGAGCAGCTGTAAAATAAAGCTGTATTCCTCAGCACTCCAGAAGCTGTTCTTTGAGACAAATGCACACTTGAAGCCCTAAATGCACTATAGAAACATACAGTCTGAGCTGTTTTCACATATTCAATGCATTCTCATACAAACCACTTTATTGAGAACTCCTAATATCCTCCTTGATTCCCCTATCACTTTGAAGTTTCTTCTATTATGCTCACCTAATAACTTCTGCATCATTCTGGCATCAGTCACATTAATGTTTTCTTGGCATTAGTTATCTTTCTTTCCTTTCTAGTCAAATAGAACCTCCATTACCTACCTATAGATATCTGCTATGGAGGCATGTACTTTTAGGCTGATCCCCTCAACCTCTTTTTTGGTCACTGAAACGAGATACAGAGCTATTCAATTGCTGCAGTTTTCTTTTAGCATCACATTTAGTTTGAATCTGAGTCACAGGGATATTCATTCCTTCTGGACTTGCAGTACTATTGTTCTACTATTCCCAGGTCAGAGAAAAACACATTATCTGAACTCTAAGAAATGTGGGAAAAAACACCGAGATGTTTTTTGCCATATGAATAGCACACTGTTCAAAAAAATGATTGCAGAATTGACTGCATGACTGCCAGAATAATAGGATAATAACTGAAGGCTGGGTTGTTAGATTTTGCTTGGCTTGACTGAATGCACTCCATCTCCAAGTACAGGTACTGTATACTTAATTGACTCATCATAAACTTTAAATAAAAGCCAGAAAAGTCAGTGAAAATTATATTGGCGTCTCCTTTGTATTTAGTGCTCTGAGAGCTCATTATGGTTGAAAAAAATCCCCAAATCTACACTTAAAAAACATGAAGTATCATCTTTTCAGATCTAAAATGCCTACCATATTTATGGAAAATTATCTCAAGTACTTATGGAGAAAAAGACAACTAGTAAATGGTAGCAAGACCCTAGAATTAAGCTTCAGTCTTTAAAGTTCATTTTCAGGCAAGATGCAAATACAAGAAATGGTGCAATTTGAAATGTGTGTTTCAAAGCACGGGGTTGTAAAAACAGAACGCTGTCAGGCAATCACATCTTTTGAGTCACTACAAGAATAAATGAAAAGTTATCGTGAAGAACTCCGACAGTTATTTGGATGCATTTAATGGTTCAGAACAACTGAGAATATTTCTTACTGCATTCAGGAACTGTGAGGTACATTTTATCAATCTGTCTTCTCAGCCACAAGGGGTTAAACTCTGGTGTATCAGCAGAGCTTCCTGCTATGAATGGGTTTGCTGAGATATAATGCAGGAGGTACAATGCTGCTCAAGTGTCAGCAGCTAGTCTGGGTAAGATGTTGTGATCAAAAGTTCTTCACAATGCTGAGGTGCCGTTCAGCCTTTTAAAGACACTTAGCAGCTGGTGGATTACTCTGAAAGAATACTCTGGAAAAAAATTGTTGCACTGAGTACTGACACAATTCACCTAGATCTTTGTTTCCACCAGCAGCCAAAGGCAGGAGAAAAATCAAACCATGCTTTATGTGTATTTTTCACTTTAAGGCAGGTATTATGTGCACATTCTGTATCTAGAAAATTGCACAAGATGAAAACCCATGTAGTTTGATGGCTTCAATATGGTTTTGATATTTGTAGCAAATAGAGGTTTTAAATATTCCCAGTAGGATACGTATTTTAATACATAGTATTTGACATTGCTGCATGCTCTGTGCTAAATTCAGTAAGGTCTACACTGTAAATAACATAAAAATAAAATTAATTAATTTGCCATTATTTCTGATTCTCTTTGGGTAATGCTCTGAATATTAGAGAATGTTAGTCTTTCTTTTTCATCTGAAATTAAGTGGGAGTTTTTTGTTGTTTTTATTTTTTTAATCTACCTGATTAAGTAATGGGCCTCTAGTTCAGGAAGACTTCTCTATATTCAGTTGTTCTGCTCATATTCTGATTAAATAATATACAGACAGATGAAATCTGTGCTATTTGATTATTTTTCATATTAGTGGAGTCCAAGCATGGCCATCACAAAAAGCAGATCATACTTGTTTCTCTCAATTTACCATAAATGTGAAGAAATTTGAAGATTCTAATTAAAACAAGATGCCAAATTTCCAGCTGTAATTCTTTGTTTAATTTTACACTTTTTTTTTTTTTCTTTCACACTGTCTATTAATAGCCACTCTATGATTAACTTGCAGTAGCACCTAGAGCATGATATACAAAACTGGGGCAGTAAGGAAATTAAAATTATGCAAACTGTAGAACCAAAATTTCTGCTCTCTGTAGTCATATCTTACTTTCCTTTGATATGAGGACTTCTGGCTATGTTGAATATTTAAGCACCAATGTTTCATAGCAAAACTATCAGAGGTGATGTGAGGTCATTTGACAGTATTGTTCTCAAGATCAACACTTGGAGCAGAGTACAGGACTGCACCAGTTGTCAGGGTGGTAATATGCTGGGAGCAGTCAAATTCCTCTGCAATCAGAGTAACTGTCAGTGCTAATAAGCAGAGGTGTGAAATAATGATGTCTTTTTAATCAAGAGGCCTCTCCAGGAGCCAAGCTTATGCACATATTTTATAATATTTATATTGTGTTTAATTGGGACACCTCCAAGGCTTCTCCCTGGATAACTGGGACAGTTGGAATTGGCTCTGGTGGCTGATTAACTCCCAGGTAGAGGTAATTATGAGAGTGAGGCCCAAGTGCTGCAATAAGCCCTGCACCACACTGTGCTGTGATGCGCTTTGCCACACACCTCTCACTGTGCCCTCACATAACGCACTGCGTGTTCCTCCATCAAAAATGTTGAGCTGAAAGCTGAGGGAGCTGTACTGCCTTGGCTGCAGCTGCCAACACTCACGATGTTTTAAGTGGAGTGGTAAAGGGTGAAAGTATTTCCCCTTCTTCACACATCATTCCCCTTCAGAAAGGTATTTTGTTTGTGTAAAGTCTTTATTTCCCCCTCAGAGTCCTGGTTGGTGCTGTGTTAAATGTTGGTCATGGGCTTTTGGCTGCCCATGAGAAGCTTTGCTGATCAAGGAAACCCAGGACCAGAGCAGCCAGGCTGGCATTTGGAAATGGGAGATGGCAGAAGGTACTAGCAACTAACAGAAAATATGAAATCAGAAATCTGCAATCATGTGTGGGCAAAGCAGCCGGTGGAGAGAGAGCGGTGCAGCAGATGTGGTCACACGAAGCTGGGAGGTGGCCACAGAATGTACCTGGGGGTTGTGACTGGGGGAGAAAAACAGAGCTGCTAAAGAGACCCAGGGCAGTTTGTTCTATAGACTGGGGGCATTCCATCATAAAAGAGTCAAATGGGAAAAAACTTGGGAAATAGATGAAAGAGGTCCCAGTGAGAAGTGTGGACTGCTCTTGGGATACCCAGAAATTGGATTTGGGAGGGTTGAAGTGCTTTTGGGAAGTCTGAGGAGCTCTGGGTGAGCTGGGAGGCACTGAAGATATTTGTGGGTGTGGAATAGCTTGGTAGGGACATAAGAGAGTCCTGAGAGAAATCAGTGGGAAAAGGGAAATTCAAACATCTGGAGTTAGGAATCACACAGATACCTGAAGAATCACCATAAGCCACCTAACCAGCAATATATCTGTAAGTGAAATCTCTCTCCTCATAAAGAGCTGAAATTTGTCCCTTCACTGCTTTAATTTAATATGCACCTGAATTTCTATGAACATGTGGTAGAGAGAAAGAAGGTTAAGATAGACGATGGAGGGTATAACTATGCCATGCCAACAACAAAATAGTCGCTTAGAAGAGTTTTTAACAGGCAACTAAAACATTTTTTAACTAGCTGAAATAATTCAGAGAAGTAGAGTTTGGGCAGCAAAATAATGCAGGGAAAACAATAAGGAACATGAGTGATAGAAAGTCCCTCTCTCTATTTCAGCGGCAAGAGTACTCCTGCACAGCTCACTGGCATGTCTAGAAGATTCATAAAAAGTTAGACAAAGTATGCGTGCCAAAACTGCAGGAGGCAAGATGAACCTCTGCAATCAGCAGAACAGAGAACTGTACAATGTTCAACCCCAAAATAGAAAGTCTTCCTGGAACCTGGCATGAAGAATCCTGCTATACCACTGCACTGCTGTTTTCATAAAAAGCAACAAGGATGGTAACATTTGACCTCACAAAAAGGGATGAGAAGCAGATTTCCTGTGGAGTAGGGCTTTCTATTTGTGTTATGTATAGAGTTAATATAAGAAATGTCAATAAATTACTTTTGGCATCATCTGCTTGTAGATGATACATTAAACCTATGGTTTTATTTTATGTATATTAATTTCTATCTTTGCAAAATACATGTGTCTCAATTCCTCAAAACACTGATTTATAGATGAGTCAGTTCTCCATTTTAAACCAGCCTTTTTTTTCCTTGTGGTTTCCTTTCCCTGCTTTTCAAGGTTTCTCTGTGGTTTGTATATTTTGATCCCAATTAGATGTTAATATCCCAAGGAATTGTGTACTCCTTGACTTTGGAGTCACTGAAAATGTCTTTACTGTCAGTCTTGTAAGTCAGATTTCTCTGTGTCAGGGACCTAGCCATGATCCCTATTCTTTCTTAAATTTTGAAATATTTTATATTGGGATAACATTAATTCCTTGAGGCTTAACCAGTTTCTGTACATCTCTTAATTCTTACAGTCATGTAGAGTGTTGTGAAGAGAATATTTCTACACAGTTTTAAGAGGATGTGCTCTCCTGACCCCCAGTCATCTCAGAAGACAGGGAGGCTAACTGCTGAGCAGCTGGCCTGACAGGGAGGTCAGGCTAAAACACAAACCCTCACTTAGGTATTACAGATATGGACTAAGTGTATAACCAGTACAATTGAGCAGGAGCACAAGAACAGGTGCAGGTTGTTGCTTTGTATTTTGGTTTTTTTCCCTTGGAAGACTGTTGAATAGCTACTTATCCCCAGTCTGGTACTTATTGTCATTGTTTTTTGTTCCACACCCTGTTTAATAGACAAGTGAGCAACAGATGATGCAGAAACCAAAGCAGTAAATATGTCCTCTAAATCCCTGAGGCTTTAGCAAAGTGTCCCAGACTGCGACAGTAGCCCTAAATGAGAAGGACAGTGGAGAAGTGAGGTTGGGAAAAGCAAAAAGGAAAGGGGAGCCAAACCTCAGTTCAGTTTTTTTTATTCTGTTATTCAGCCAGAACTGTTTGTAGTTATAACAGCAGAAAACTGTTACTGGAACCAGCTAAATAAGCCAGCTTAGGTCTCTTTCCAAAGGACAAGGTGGAGAGTCCCCTCATGCTGTTCACATATCCATTGTTCCACAAAATACCTGCTCAGGACAGCCCTGGAGAAGACATTCCCATCCAAAGTTCACTGCACCCTTACAAACCCAGAGAGTAGGTCCATCATATTGTGCACAGCAGACAAATCTCTCCTTCCACTCCTCCCTGCCTCAGGCTTGTTCAAACTGTGACCCCATCTCCCTGCCCTGTACCAGGAATTCTACTGAATGCTAGGTGTCGTATGACAGTGTTTTCAAAACAAATCAGTGGATCCAGATCTCTCAGGCTTTGGTGACTTTTCTGCAAATTGTCTCTGCACGAGCCTCACAGCCTGCAGGCAAGGGACATAAGCATCTATTCCTGAAACACAAAGCTAGTACTCAAAGAGCTTTTTCTCTCAATCAGTCCAATAAGGCTCAACAGCATAATGGCATGTTCTTCACCTGTACCATGTTGTTTTCCACAGAAAGGGAGCCAACGTTCTCTAGCTGGACATCAAGGGAATAGCTCTCCTCTCTCCTCTCTCCTCTCTCCTCTCTCCTCTCTCCTCCTCTTCCTGTTCTTAAACAGCCCATTGTTGGTCTGAAAACAAATGTTTGTTGAGGTAAAAATAAGATAGGTGGTTGTTACTGTGTCATACGTCTCCCTTTCTTTTTCAATCCTGTTTTTGGTCAAACTGAGCACTAAACAAAAACCTGTTTTGGGTTCCTTGGCCGTATTTTAGCCCGTGTCTGTAGCATGGTGAAGCATTGCTGACCCAGATTTTCATATGTATTTAGCCAACTTGGATCCTGTGATGGCACCACTGCCTTGCCTCTGGGCAGTAAACAAATTCAGGCACCCTGAGTTACACAGAGCTGTGAGACAGACCTGCTTTTGCTTTCTGAAGACCACTTCTTGGAGGGAATGACTTTCTTTAATAGCATTTTTTTAAGGTTTAATTTTGAAAGTATAACCTGTTGTCTTTAATGAATTTAATGTTTAATACTGCTAACCAGAATTTTAACCTTTTTTTTTACTGCATTTATTTAGCAATGCCTATGAGACTAGTATCTCAACAGGAAAAATCAATAGCACTTCACTATAGACATGTAAAGACAATATAATATCTCACAGTCTTTTCACACTAAACCACAACAGCTCTGAAAGACACCTTTGCCTCTAATACAATACTTTCCAGCCTTTTTTAATAACCGTATTTTCTGCACTGGGAATATTGTAGCAAACATTTTAGGATCAATTTAGTAGATGAAAAAAATAACAACATTTTTTCTATGTCAAAACATTTTGAAAAATGTGAAAAACTACAGAGCAAGTGCTGTTTTATGTCTAACCAAGCCCAAATTTAACACCCCCTTTTCTGTTGTACTGACATTTAAAATGGGCAAGAAATAGAACTGAGGGAAAGAAAATCAAACTACACAAGAAACACTTCCAAAATGCAGGCCAAATCAAAGAGATATTGCATTGTAATCTTGTGAAGAAGACAGTTTGGTTTGAGGGCTTGCTGAGGTACTTGAACCATTTGGAAAAGTTATTCTTTATTTTGAGCATTCTGAACTTTTTTTTAAAGTCTGGGCTGAAGTTAATACTTCATGCAAAAAGCTGTCAAGTGATTGTTTAGGACCCAAAACTTTCCAAAGCAGACAAAAAATTACTCCTTAGGAACAATAAGTTTGCCTATATCAAATGACAAAATATATTAAAATCTCCACAAAACCAAAGAATACTTAGTAAAATGACCCCCCTACAGAGGCTTTAATGATCACTTGCACAGTTGAATATGATCTTTATTTCACTTGCACTAGCCATTCATTACTGTCTTTTTACAGCTCATAGAACTACGTTGTCTGAACTTTTTTTCAGGTTTCACTAAATGATCACTACAGATTTTTTCCAGTGCCATGTTTCCTTTCTGCTGTGCCCTGATATAACAACAGTACAGTGCTGCCTGCCACTGCTTGGATGTGAGAGTCAGCCACCCATGCAGTCTCTGTAGCTGAGCAGAGCTCCATTGCCCAGTCGTGTTCACTTCCAAAATCTGATTTTACTTGTAAATTTGGATGCAGCAAAAAAACTGTTGCTCAGTTGCTGTACTTGGAATTGTACATATCAATTATCTGAAGGGATTTATTGCTTGAATTGCCATCATCTTGAGCTATTCAGTAGGTCCAAGATACAGACAGATTTTCCTGAGGGAGATTAAAAACACATATCTTACATAAAAGCAACCCACTGCTAAATGGCACATCTCTGCTTCAACACACAGCATAAGCAGGGCCCTTCAAAGAAAAAAGCAGACAGAATTTGGAGTGCTGGGAACTTTATTTAACTATCTCTAGGCTCAAAAGTAGTATAATAAGGGAAAGATTCTATCACCTCATTTTCTCTTTGCAATTCCTGGTATGTACTTTTCTTGTAGGTAATTTTTTCTTTCTGGGAATAATTAGGAAGAAAGTTAGCTTTGGTCAGTGAAAATGTATTTTTCTTTGCATTGAGAGACTCATCCAAGACTATGAAGAGTCAGAAAGCCTTTTGCTTTTAAAGAGTGGGAGAAAAGGAAATAACACCGCAAGTCTGAGAGCAGTTCCTTCCTGCAGGCTCTTTCTTTGACTTTGCTGTGTTGTGCAATCTGAAATCTTGGCTAGCATCTTCATTCCAATTCTCCCCTAGATCCATACATCTCTTCTCTGTATAGAAAAAAATGCAAACAATTTGTTATCATTACCTTACACAATTCAAATATTGAAGATGAGACTGAGCTCCCAGCTTAGCACCACTTCTGCATGCTCTTAAAAGGTGGTCTGTGTTCAGATACAAGATCATGAGTTGGCCTCAGTTCTAGTAATTATTGACCTGACCTAATGCTATTAAGTCAAGGGGAACTTCTAATGAGTTTCAAAAGACTTTGGGTCAGGATTTTTGTGCACAGTCAATCCAATAGTGCATGAAGACACCCCTTAAATTTTGCTTTAAAAGAGTGACATTTGGAAAGGCCAGTCAAAAAAAACCTTTGAACTCATGATTAAGAGTAAGTAGAGCTAAAATAATCAACTGTTATCTCACAAGGATCTTGCTGTATGCTTTAAAATATTCAACATAAGATATTTACATTCTTCAAGGATAGTAAATGGAGAAATAAAATACCTCATATTGTTTATGTTATACCTCTATGAATGTTTCCAGAGTATTATTACAGTTGTTGAGTTTTCCAAGCATGATGCCTTTAATGGCTTTTAGCCTCAGTGATTGTTGGAAAGGAATGGTTCAGTCCTTCAGCTGGTACTTTTCTCTGACACATTTAAGGAGTTAGCACAGCCAAGAAAATTGGAATACAAAACAGCTCAACTAGGGCACTTAGTAGTCATTGCTCAATGAGAACAGCAGGCAAAGACAGAGCAGCTCTCATCACCTGTGATAAGATTTTCTAACATTTACAATTCACTACTGCAGTTGCTGTTCAGTCAAGATTCCCATTTTAAGTTTAAGCACTTAGTGCACTAATACATCATGTTTAATTCTGTAAACTCCAGAAATAACCTGATTTTGTTGTTACTGTTGTTGTGATACTGGGACATGCAGTTGCTGTGCCCTGAGATACACAGCATGTCAAAGCAGGCTCAGCTAGGTGAAAAAAACTGTTTGTCTTAGGTCAGTAAAAAGCATAAGAAAAGTGATAAATTCAGTCCCTGGAAGAATGCAAAAATTCCTGCAGTGTTTCTATGGAATAAAGATGGCTTTCATATAAAAATAAACAATCAAAGCTGATGGACTCTACATTTGTAAACATCACTGTCCAAGACAAACCAGATAAAGCAAAACCCATGTTTTAGTTGATGTTACTATACAAAGGAGAGTAAAATTAGAAGTTTTTACAACTTGTGTGATTCTTGAGCTGTCTTGTGCAGGGCCATGGGTTGGGCTCATTGATACTTTTGCATCTCTTTGCATCTCTACTCAGGATTCTGTGATTCCAGTTTATACTCATTAGTTACTCCTTCAATTCCATCTGTAAACCATTTGCTGTTAGGGAGAGCACTTAATCTCATCTTCAGCCTTGTCATTGATGGATGCCTGGAAGTGAAGGTATAATGAAGGCATGAAAGTGGACTTAAAATTTTTGGGTAGCTACTAAAATTGTATTTAATTAACTTTTAACTTTCTGTAACTTAATGTCCTGGTTTCAGCTGGGATAAAGCTCGTTTTCATTTTAGTAGCTAGTACAGTGCTGTGGTTTGGATTCAGCATGAGAATGATGCTGGTAACACACTGATTTGGTTATTGCTAAGCAGAAATTACCCTCTGTCAAGGATTTTTCAGTGTCTCATGCTCTGCCAGTGATGAGGTTCACAAAAAGCTGGGAGGGAGCCTGGCTAGGACAGGTGAGCAGACTGGCCAACATGATGTTCCATACCACAGAACATCGTGTTCAGTATATAAACTGGGGGAGTTAGCCAGGAGCAGGATGGTGATTGTGGTTCAGGGACAGGCTGGTCATCAGTCAGCAGGTGGTGAACAGTTGTATTGTGCATCACTTGTTCTTTGGTTTGATCTCCCTCTCTCCCTCTCATTTTTATTACAATTATTATGTTCGTTTCTGTTATAAAACCACTCTTATCTCTATCCACGAACTCTATTTTCTTTACTTTCCTGATTCTCCTCCCCATCTCCTTGGTGGCTGTGGGCAGGGAAAGGAAAGTGAGTGGGCAGCTGCAAGGTACTGAGGGTACTCATTTACCAGCTGAAATTGAACCATGACACTTAATTGCCAATGTCACTGTAGAAAGGGTGACCTTCTAGAGCAATAAACTGGATGCATTCCTACAAGTAAGCTCTGCCTGATGATAAGCATGGCCTCTCAGTCAGGCTGAAGATTGCTGCGTTGCTGTGGGAACAGTGGATTACCACTGCTGGCTCTGGGAGGAGCGATCACCCAAAATATGTGACAGCTGAGATGTGTGTTTTACTTGGAGCTGCAAGAACCAGTTCAAGGACTGATGATGCCAAATGCTGCATATGTGGAGGAAAATTTCCTTTGTCCAGATGCAGTCCAGTGAGTTTTGACTAGTGGAAACAAGGGTGTGATATAAAAAGTGTTCTGACTCCAATTAAGTTGGAGCAGACTTTCTGATAGGTAACATACATATTCAGGGACTGCCCTTGATTATAGAAAGTAATGAATAATGTGTATGCTCATTCATAATATCATGCTAATAATATCATGAAAAATGAACTGAAAGAGAAAAAGAGATTTAGCAAGGTTTGTTTGCTGCTTAATCCAAAGTATAACTTTCTTGCCGAGAATGTTGTAAAATTCTTGCCACAGGGAAGTAACTGGAAGTCAAGGTATAGAAGATGGAACATCTTGCCATCAAATAAAATTCAAGGTCTTAAGCAACTGCATGATGGAAATAAATATTTAAAATCAGCAAAGACAAAAATATTAAATAAAGACAGTGTAAAACTTAGAAAATCTCAGAATGTAAATAGCTACTCAGAGCTGACCAAAAATGAAAAAATGTAAGCACAGATGCAAGAAAACTGATAAATATCAATTGCACCTCAGGGTGAATTTCACTATGTGTAGGTACAGCACAGTAGAATTATTCACTTGTTCTGAAGTTCATTTTCTGCTGTTCCCTTTCACGTAAGCCCTGTTCATCCCTTACGTATCAACAGATAGAGGTTGCATCTGACAAAGGAAGTTTCTGCTTAAGAAGGTGCTGCATGTTAAGCTAAAATTCTTGATTTGGTCCCTGCATCCCACTGGAAAATTTGCCTGTCAACTACTGAGTGCACTTCTACTTATTTTCACTAATACTTCTTCTTGGAATATCTCTATTCACCATAACTAATGATCCCTGGCGTATCTCTTCTGAAGTTAGTACTGTCAGATGAGATATTTAATTGGGAGAAAAGGTGGAAAAAAAGGTTTTTGGATCTCCACTGGCTTATGGCTCATGAGATGTCATGTCACCTTATTCACTGACCTATATGTTATAAGAACCAAATTAAAAATCATAATTTTTGGCAGTGCAAATGCATTTTGGTACAGCTGGTCCAGGAAAACTTGGCATCTAGTGAGAATTTTTATTATGAAGACAGCATCACTTGCCATCAATGTAACTTAGAGAAGTGTCAGCCTTTACATCTTAACCAATGCAACAGTAAAATTAAATATTTACCATAAAGACTAATTCAAACAAAAAATATCTGACTTGCGGCTTTATTTGCCCTACTGCTATTTTAATTCAGTGGGTCTATCAAGTATGTGGACAGTTTTGCAACATTGTGAGAGAGGTAGTTTGTGACAATTGCATTTTATGTTCTCACACACAAAACTCCAGCTTCAGTGAGTGCAGGATGGATCACAGATGTCTTATGGAAGTGCTCAGAAACAAACACTGAGGCTTTGTCTTGTCGGATGATCACCTCTCCTACAAGCAGCCTGACATCCAGCTTGGGCAGGTAACTGAATTCTCGCATGTGTCACATCTCACCAACGTGCCCACCACGTGTCACACACCTCCTGCTGTTGCTCTTCTCTGTGGTGCTGATGTGCCAGTGCTACTGTACAATCAGGGAGCAAATAAGCATCTGGACAGATGAGACATCTTCCAGCACACGAATAAACCCATATTTTGGTGTAATACAGGAAAACCCCGAGTCAAAGGAGACAATAGGCACATGCCATCCTTCTGTTTACGTTACTGATCCTATTTCATACAGCCAGTGAGTAAGAGCAGAGTCTTTGAGAGCCTGAACCAGTGAAGACCCCTCCACTTCCAACCACAGTTCACATCTAATCTCTTTTCACCAACCAGTTCAGGTTGGTGTGGGTTGAGTTGGATTCATGAAGTTTAATAGCAGAGAACCTTGCTTTTGACATACAGCTGTGATTTTAGAATCAGTCAGGCAAACGCAATTCATTGGTTCCCACTAAAGCTAACACAGCTGCACAGCAAAACCTGGAAGCATAACTGAGACCATTATCTCTTGTTCTGCTGAGCGAAAAAGCAGCGCTCTCCAACCTAATGCTCTCCATGTCTATTCTGCTGTCTTAGAGCCAGCGTTGTTACCCAAATACCTGCCTGTCCAGCTGGGCACAGCACCTAGCTCTAGACTGCTGGGACTGCTTTGACTCGGTCATATAAAAACAGGCATAGATGACCTCACCATTTCTGTTTACATAAATCCGTGGGCATTCCTAATGAGTTTATGCTCCAGCTGCTCTGTAAACTAAGTCACACAAGGCCAAGCAAGTCGTCATGACATCAGGCTATACTTGATCACGCAGCATACGAGGGGATCAGACAGACTTTAATTTTGGCACAGAGTCCAGTAAACATTTAAATTGCTATAATATATTCATTGTTTAATTCCTTTGAAAGAAAGCCTTTACAGCCTGTACAAAAAGCCAATTAAAGGATAAAACAAACCCAAAAGTCAAAAATTATGATGCTGAAATTCTGGCTCAGAAAAACAGCTCAGTGTTTTGAGGACTGTCACAGAGCCATTGTGAGGGGCCATGGAATAATATTTGCATGTTCTTTTGACAGCCTTACAAACACCAAGGGAGTGATGTATTTTCTGTAGCAGGAAAATACAGAACAATTTTAACTTAATCCTTCTTGGTTTTGTCCTTCAGATGGAAATGATAAAGTAGACAGTATTCTGAAATTACAAGAAGCAGTGAGACTGAAATTCATTCTGCTAAAAGAAAAAAATTTTAAGGAAGCAGGAGCTAATTTAAAAGATTCACTTCATAAAAACACGGCCTCACAACTCTGAACAAAATTTATTAAAAAAATATAATTTTCTACACACAAGCTTGTCATACCTGGAAACTTTACTGTGCAGGCAGGCTGAACAATCAAACATGCATCAGTTTTCTTTGAGCTCAGATGTCTCTTTGCACATGTAAATGATCATAAAATATATGTCCTAGGAGATACTATTGAACATTCTCTTTATATCAAGATGCCAAAAATGAATACTGAAATTCTTGTTGCAGTAAAATCAATGGTGTTTCCCCCACTGGCTTCCATCCCGATAGAATTTCATTTTTAGATCTTCTTTTTCAAATCATAATATCTGAAAGATGCTTAGAGTGTTCTCCTGGAAGAATCTGTACCATGCCACTCTCAACTGGGTTGCTAAGAATCAGCTCAATTTCTGCTTTTTTCAAATGGCTGATCAGAGCAATTTTACCTGATGGGGAGACTGATGATTGTGGTCTGAAGAGAAGTGGGGTATTTTTTTCACGGGCAACAAGCTCTGCACAATATATTTTAAAAGACCAATATATGCATTTCCCTGCAAAGTGAGATGCAGAGCTTTGCACAAGGAGCTAAAGAATATAAAATGCCTCTTTTCTTCATATTTGTTATTCTGATTTCCACCTTCTAACAATTCTTTTCCTTCCTATTGAGTGAGCAAACCATCATTTCCATGTGACCTCTAACAAACTAAACACAATACACTACTTTTCAGATACCTGAAACCATTAAATATATACTCACAAGAGCTTATTTCTAAAGAATTTCTAGCTCTATCCACAGGAAATTTTAGCAGTGATAATATGTCATTTTTTACATGCCTGGCTGCCTAGTACAATTTATGGCCTTAAGGGCAGTGGGGCTCTCTGTGCAGTACATCAGGGTACCTGAAGAGAGGGATCAGCAAAGTCAGTGTCCTGGAGGGGCCACTGCTGGTGGGAAATACTGAAGAGACAAGTAAGCTTATGTTTCCACATAATTTTCATTGATAGAAGTTCCTTAGGCAGTGAAAAGGCTCTCTTTCTGGCATTACACAGCGATGTTAATTATGTTTTACCCCTTCCAGTTACTTGTAATTGCTGGCAAGGCGTTCCTCGCTGTCCCTATAGGCTGCTTGGGAACAAATGACACGCTCATCTCCTTTGAGAAATCAGCTGGGCTCATTTAGATCATCTTCACTGACTTCACAATCATATTCCTGACTGCATGAAGCAGATATAGGAGTATTCACATCTACTTCTAGTGGCAGAGCTGTGAAGACAAGTTCATCCCCTGGAGAGGGAATACTGGGGTGCTCCTACTTCCATTAGCAGAGCTACTGAAGGGGCTGTTGATTGTACAGCTATGCATCAAATGTTCTGTCCACTCAGGAAATTATCTACTGCTTCTGGTCTCATTCTGCCTCAGAATTTGTTGCTTCACACTCCCCTTTTGCTGTGGGTTTGGGATTCTGTATAGGCAGACCCAGCACGGCTCTCTGTACCTGCTGTGGAGAAGTGACCCCGAACATAAGAGGTGATGGATTGCCTGAACATTACGAGTCATCAAATCAGCAGTTTTGGCATTCTCTTCAGATAAGCCTTCATAATTGGATTTGTCCCAAAAAAGATGGTTAGAAAATATGTGGAATCCTGAGTCAATGGGCAAGTCCTTGGTGTTTGTTGGACATTTTTGCACATGGCTTGAGAGGGAAAAATCACATGTATCTTAAATTTTCCTGCAGGGTTTTAAAATAGTGGATGATTTTAATTATATTATTTTGTTATTTGTGTTTTGATAAGAGTAAATTCTTTCATAAAATGCTCTTTGTTAAGAATTTTAGGAGGATATTTTGTTGACATAGAGTGCAAGCTGTTGTTTATCAAAAACCCCAGAAGGATGTTTGTGTGGGATAGAATTAAATGCTCTTTGTCTCTCGGCCTACTGTTTCAGGTCGCTATTTCCTTCAGAAGCAGGTGTGAGATGACAGAATATTTTCTTCATTTTGGAAAGCAAAAGAATAAAATGTACCATTTACTTAAATGGCTAATGGTATTTACAAATTTATGTTGTGCCAATGTCACAATTTCTTATCATGAAGATAATTGTCCTGAAACAGTCTTTTAGTCATGAATAATTTTACATTTGGCTGACTCATTTTGTCTTGCAATTAAATAAGATGTGTGTATGTTTTGATCTTGAAAGATGAATACTAGATATTATGCCAAGAAGTAATTGAATTATTTTGCATGTATTATGTTTTTGCAATTCAGACATGTTTAGCTAAATAGACTTAGTATTCTTCTCTAATGGACTTAATTTTATTTGGTTTTTAATGATTTGCTATCTTCTTGATAGTGTGAGATGTCTCCTTTTAGGAGGCTAAGCACTAAGATAAAAACATCATATTCTGGTTCTTAGGAAATAATCACCTATTGGATTGAGAAACATGTAGCTGACCTTCATTTTGAAGGTTGTTTTTAACATTTTTAATCACTTGTCACTACTTCTACTTAAAGCTTCAACCAGCATCTGTCAATGCCCTCACAGTCAGGTCATTTGTTAGAGTACTTTGGCATGGCTGTACCAGACCAATAAATATTCTCTTTTTCACCAACCTCAGATCTGCATCATATCTTGTCATTTTGTCATACTAAATTTCTGCTGCAGCTCATGCATTATTTCTATTGAAGCGAACTACTTAACATTCAAGTTTTATGTTCTAAACACCCTTCATCTGGATCCATTATCTAAGATTTCAGGTGTATTGTGTAGCTACAGCATCTCTCAATCACTTCCTCTTTTGAGAGGTGTATTATAACATCCCACAGTGCAGCTCAGTCCAAATCATGACTCATGCGTTCATATTTTGTATAAAAGCAAACATCATATTAGAGTGCTCTTTTTCACATTCCTTTTAATTTGTCTCCCAACCCTTTCTTTCCTTTACACTTACCCACTCATTAATGGGCACAAATGTATAAAAACACACATGTTGTTTATGATTTCATGGGAAAATCCTGCTAGACCTTATTGGTTTCTGAAAGAGCGTGACCTTGAGCTAGGACCAGGTCAGAACCTCAGAAAGGTAAGCAAATGGTTTAGACCCTCCAGATACCTTATACATAGAAAAAAGAAGTGAAGTGTTCCTAAAGAAAGTGGGAAGAGACCCAAATTATTTGGGCACCTTAAACGAAAGGAAGCCTGCTGAAAGTCCAGTGAAAACTTAAAATTCACAGATCCCATGGGATTTTTTTCTTGAAACTGAAGATATTTTACCTGTTGCAAGTTCTTTTATGGTTATAACTGCATCACCTTCTATTTATGGTTATAACTGCATCAATTCATGCACTTTTGCATGAGACTTCTCAGAAATGCCTTCCTTGCCTGTTACTGCAGAGAAAGTCTGGAAGAAGGTTGTTACAGAACATAAATGTTTTATTCTTTTGCTTCAACTTCTGCCTGGCCATCTGTGAATAAAAGCTCCCTGGACTACATGCTTAACTAACTCTTACACCCTTCCTCTGTTTTTCCATTTAGCTCCACCTTTTACAGGTTACAGTGGGTGGGCACCCATCTGGGCCATGCAAAGGTGAATATCTTGCTGTCTATTCGTGCCCAAACCACTGAGGTTGTTTTAGCCTGAGCATGTTTCCAGTCTATCTGTAACATTATGAAACGGTCTACATTCAAACACAAAGCTGATCATTGCTGTTTAAAAAATTTTGCTTCATGCTGTCGAGTGGATCTCACCAGTGCTATAAAATGGAGTAAATAAATAAATGGAACCAAGAAGCTTAGTTTAAAAACTCTGCATTTACAGAACTCCTGTGCTTTTACAGCGATGCCCCTGGATCACTGATGAACTTTTCACAGCCTTTGAAAATCATCAGTTAATGTGGCACATCAGTATGAGAGGGAAAAAAAGCCAGAATGTCAGTGGCCATTGTGGGTGCAGAATGTTATGTGGCTGTCTTTCATCAGTGATAGAGAATTTTGGCAGGTGAAGAAAGAAAGTGGTTGAAAACCAAGGCATTTCCTCAGAAGTGTGCGTGTACACATGCACACACACACAGAAACAAACGCTGCTCTTTTATCTTTTCTGTCTTGCTATGGATTTTGTGCTGCTCCAAACTTCTGAGGAAGCACTTCTAAGAGAGTTGCACTCTTTTGTTCTTTCTCTTTCATTACTGATGTCAGCAGCTTTTTAATCCCACCATTATCAAAATGATATTAGAGAGAAGATCTGGCATAATTAAATGCTGTATTGCAAGTTTTCTCATTCTTATTTCACTTGATAATGCTGCTTTTGAGAGCTATTCACTGTAACAGAGGGAGAAAAACCAAACTGCAGAAAAAAACCAGACCAGACACATCCTCTTTCTTCAGAGAAGAACAGAATAATCATCCACTTTGAAGTAATGTAGGTGAAAAAGAAACCCTGAACTTGCTTAAATATGCTTATCAGTTTTGACTAGTTAATGACTTCTTTCTTTGGACAATATATATTATCCTAGATTTATATAGCGTCAGTGCTATAAGCTTGAGGGCAACAAAACACTAATTAAGTATAGATCTTGAAAGAAGCAGCAGTCTTTTGAATTTGCTGATGAAATGTTTTAGAAAATACCAGGGGAAAGTCTTGACAATTTTCCCTATGATTTTGTACTTATACATTTGGAAACCAACTAGAATCCAACTAGGAGCTTGCAATTCAGTGTCTGATACACTAGAACTGTTAGCAAAGGCTCAGCAAGGACAAGTGCTTTTTCAAGGTATACTTGTTTTAAATGCCCTGGCTTTTCTTTTGGGATGAATAGCTTTGTCTGTACCATAAATAAGGTGGAAACTACTCCAATTATCTGAAAAACTTTGGTGAAAGATCTTATGGACTTTAGAGACTGTGAGTTCTCTCAGAGCATTTAATATTTATCTGACGTAGAAAAAAAAAAAGAACAACCCTAGATTGTCTTACTTTCTGAGAAGAAACAGACTTGATTGTGAAGAGTTTAGAGTGTTTCAGACTCATAATCATGGCAATATGTCGGCACAGATGAGATAACAGTCCCATTTTCAGGGGCTTCTGAATACCATGAAAACTACTTTTTGGATGCTCTGGAATACTTGGCAGGTTTTGTGCTTTGAAGGGCTTCTTGATAGGTTTTCATAAGGTTGAGTTGTTAGTTAACCCAGTCAGAAACACTAAAACTATGATTTTCTGTGATTGATATTGTGTAAGTGTTTCTTTGAACTCAAAACCCAACAAATGTGCTTAACAGTTCTAAACCAATACTATTGAAAATGTGGCCTAAAAAAAAAAGCCTTCATTTTAGGTAGGAACAGCAGACTCTATGATCAGCTAAAACCCCAAAACTTCAAAAACAAAAAAAAGGTTAAGGATGTACATCTACCACTCTGTTCCACTGAACAAATGCATATGGATTTTCCACTTTTTCCCTTTTTTTTTAGGACTGTGTAGTAAACAGAAGCCTTGGGTACAAGTTGCTTGAGGTTGCATGGTGAAACAGAACCATGGAAGAAAACACACTCCACAAGCCATTAAGATTGGCTCAGGAAAATGGATAATATTAGAATGGCACCACTGCTCTTTGTTTTTCTTGACCTCAGGGACCGCAGAAGTTCTTCCATTATATCTGGGAACATGCAGCAATAAGTGACAGAGAGCCACATCAGATCCTTATTAATTCTGCTAGTGTGTCCATGAATCCTTTGGAAGTCTTTGAACAAGTAGTTACAGTGAGTTTCCCGTCTTTCCTCTTCATTATAAATAGATGGAGGCACGAGAAGCTCTGCAGTGCTAAATCTGTCCCACGCCTGTGTGAATGATGGGCAAAGCTTGTACAGCACGGGCAGATTAGAGAGGTGGGAGAGAATTTATCTCATTGCTGGCACAGGAACAGGGGTGATCAGCTTGTAGAGGCTGAGCACAGCCTCTGCTGGGGCCAGCTGCTGCCTGAGCTCAGTAGAGGAGCTGAAAGAACTGACCCTCCATCCTATGGAGCCCTACATTATCCCTTTCCTTGCTCAGCGATTCAAATGATTTCTGCCATAATTTGTGCCTGCTGATCTGTGGATTTGGGGGCATTTGATCTGCAGGCTCCTTTAGAGAAAAGGATTCAGCATGGGAGTCCAGCATGAAACCTGTGCTGTGTCTCTTGCTAAGTTTCTTGATTCCTGTACAGTGGGCTCTAAACCTAAAAGCATTAAGTTTTAACTTAATGCAAACTGAAATTCTGAAAGGGTTTGCAATGTTAATTTAGTATTTTATAAACTGCATTTGTGTGAGCCAGTGCCTCGCAAAATCACTGATATTTGTGTGGAGCAAGGACAATATCTACTCTACACTTATGTTTAATGTAGAGAATGGATCCTCCTCAGGTCAAGAAGTTTCTGTCTGTTTTTTAAACTTCAACCTTGTGACAAATCTAGGTTTGGCTAGCAAAGCAGTAGTGTATAGCCTCTGAATTTGTCAAGCTGAGAAACGGAGTTAACTCACAAGAGAAAATACTTGTCTGGTGACCTCATTCTCCTCTCCAGGGTATCATATTGCAAATAGAGGTGACCTATCAGCTCCATGGAACAACAGAAAAGGTGTGGGCTGAAATCTCAAGAAAATACTCTTTTGACACAGATATTTCCTCATTAATGGCAACAACAGAGAAAGCAACAACAAAGGTCTTACTTGCCAAATTAGAAAGAGAAAGGTACAGACTTTTCCAGGATGAGGTTTAAAGTCCTGGACTCTTTTCCTTTCTGTAGCCTTCAGCTGCCAACATGAGAGTTTGGACATGCAATTCCAAGGAATGCTGGCAAATGGACTATGAGTGATTGGACTGATTGCAGTCAAAGCATTTTGGATAATCAATTTTAACCTTCTATCAAACTGCTCAGCAGAAAATCTATAGCTAAACACCAAATTTAATCTTGTTTTACAGCTATACCTTTCCTTCATATTCCTAGGAATTTTTTTCATTGGTATTAATTACTAATAAATGTCGGCTGGAGATTAAATGCAATTAATTTGCACCAATTTAAGAATTTCCTCATGATAACCAGCAAAACATACAGAACTCTCTGTGTATCCAAGTAACTGCCACACACATTCTGAGAATTATGAGTTTCTGGAAAGTCTTTTGCCTGTCTGAAATTCCAGATAGATCCTCTTGTGAGAAGTTGTATCTTCATCACTGACACCCACATTAGCAGCTCCCAAACCATGCAGAGTGTGAACCCTCTTGTCCTTATCACTTTCACTCTATTGAGGGGGGAACTGCAGCAGCTTCCTGGAAACTGTGCTAATGCCCTTTACTGTTTACCTGTCTTAGAAACTTCTTGAATGAGACACAAATCAAAATGAAACTTTTATTTTTGCAAGCTCAAGTAAGAAAAAAATATCTAGAAGCTTTAGAAAAAAGTAAATCAAGATAATAACAAAACCACAGCCCTTGAATAGCTTTTATCTGCATTTTTATTCAGTCCAGTGTATTTTTCTTTCTATGCACTGTCATTCTGCACTCATACGTCTTTTTTTTTTTTTAATTAAAGCTTTTATGGCCTCTTACAGAAAAGATTTTTCTTTCCATTTAAAAAGCACAGAAACATAATTTAAAGTATTTTAGGCTTTTAACTAGATGAAGGTGAAACACACAATATATATAAGAAAAACACCAATAAATACATTTTATTTAAAAATTTTACACAAAGGGTTATTAATTTCAATTCGTTAATGGATGAATTATACCTAATCATCAATGGAATTTGCAATAGTACCTAGTAGAGCCATTGCACAGAGATTTAAAATTCCTGACTTGAGTTCAATTAAATAAGTTTTCACAAAATACCTATTTTTTCACTTGAAATTGTTTTTATTCAGTTTAGCCTGCATTTGAGAGCTGTGGTCTGGCTGTGGTATTCCAGCACTTGGGCACATTTAAAAGGAGCAAGCCTTCCCGAATTTTTGATTATCAGAAAATGTATCAATGGTTAAAATGTTCATTGTGACAATTTGAAAGTGAAATTAGCATGCGAAACTTAGAGGAAGAAAGTCAGTGATAAGACAAATATTTTAAGCAAAAAACAGTAGAATATAATGTGTGGAATTGAGTCTCTACTGGATTTAACAGAATGTTAATGTCAGAGCCTTGAGAGCGCTGGTGATGTTGACTCTAATGATGCTGACCAGATGTTGCTGCTCCATTCCAATCCAAGACAGGACTTTTTTTTTTTTTTTTGCTTTCCTAAATTGCTGTGTGATCTCTGCATAATGCTCAGAAAATGATAGAAAGCTGAGTGTTAGTACTTCAAGGATGCCCAGTACTCAAGGGGAAAGGCAATCCATTCACTGCTTGGAGACTTGGAGCCTGCAAGTGATAACACTGTGTCTGACAAAGGAGAGGCAGATGAAAGAGAGAATCAGGATAATCCTCTCAACTGCTAAGAGACCTTTATCATGTAACACGAGTGCTCCAAACAGCAGGAAATATTCTTTATTCTTGGTTAATGTTTAAAGGCTTCAAAGTGCGATATTGCTATGGCCGTGATGGAAAAGGACAATTTTTGCTCACGAACTTAGCTCCAGGTTTTCTCTCTTATTTTCTATTCAACTTTTTTCTTTTCTCTAAATACTGACAAAACTGTTGCGTTGAGAGACAATGACAGCAGCTGAAAACAGTTTGGTTGACTCCATGAACTCAGGTCATAGCACAAAATACCTTGCCTTGTGCAGGTTGTAGCACTTATGTTTTTGCCACTTTATTGCTGGAAAAACACTCACTGGCAGTGTAAAGGTGGGGACACGCCAGCCTGCACAGCTGTTCTGTATTCCCAATTTCTATTTCCAGGGAACCCTGATATTAGCAAAACTGAAGCTTAGCTGGGAACCAAATGCATCAGTTTTAAAAACTTTGCCACGGACACAAGTTTCTCTAAGTGCTCTCTTTTAGAAATAACTTCTTTGATTAGCTGGGGTATTTCCCTAAGAGAACAGAAACAGCTAAACTGATTTTTGGACGCTGTCAGTCAAGAAGATGCTTTAGATTCCTTATGATGTTCCTCACTCCTGGGAGCAGCCCCAGCAGAGGAAGTAGGAATCTTCGACTTGCTGTGACATCGCAGGAACAAGTTCAGAAACTCCCTGGAATCAGCTTGCATTTCAGCAATGATTTAAGGAGGTAAAGATTATTTGTGAAGCAGCATTTCCTTAAAGATAGAAACAAACTCCAACAACACTAACCCTCTCACTGCACTGTGTTTTCCTCAGTGCTGGCACAATAGCTGCTAATTACTCAGATGTTAATGAGTAGTTAATTATACAAAGTGTGATGGATTCAGCAAGAGATACTCTGGTGTCAGAATACACGATGGGACTCAGTCTGTATTTTAACATAAAATTTAGAAGGTTTGAAAATGGGTCTCCTGCTTTCCTGTGAAGCAGGATATTCTGGGAAGGATCCAATTTTTAATTTTTTTTTTTTTAAAGGAGCTTCTCTTCTTCCAATAAATGTATTTTGTAGATGGTGCTTGAGCAGCAACAGGCATATCGCACAGGCTTGGAGTCAATGTGTACCTTCATTCCAGAGACAAAACTTGCTGATATTACTCTTGAGCATCTCTGGCTGGTAATGCCAGAACTTCTTCCTCAGCTCCCTGGCTTCTGGAAATTCTCTTCTTTGATTGCATGTGTTTCATTCTCTGTTGTCTAAGGCACATAAACACCTATTTTGAATTCTACTAAACACCATGACAGCAGCTCTATCGGTGTCAAGCACCTCCCTGAGCGATTCTGAGAAATTAAGCACAGGTTACTTGAGGAACAGTCTAGGACCAGACAGAAAAGAAACACAGAAAATCCCCAGAGCAGTCAAGTTACTCAGCTGAGGCTGCGAGAGTAGTAACTAAATCATTGGACAGCATCCTCTCTCAGGCACACTGCATAAACGGATAATGTGCAATAGGTAGTTGTAGATTAATAAGATTCATCTGGAACATCAAAGAGAGGATTTTCCCTTGAGGATTGTGATTAGAACTTGCATACTTTCAGTGTAACAAATCTGTACCACTTTACTCTCTTAGTATTGGCAAAATCTAATTTTGCCAATATTGGGCTGTGGTAGCTAATTAGGTAAGAAGTAGAATACTATATCTATCTTTACAGTTCCTTTTCCACGAAAAAAAAGAAGAATCTTTTCTCCTGCCATTTAATTTGATTGTCCTTTTATAGAATCTTATTACTATTATTTGCACTTCTCTCACAAATACAATGAATGCCACCTTTACAGTAAGCAGCTACTGTTGTTGTTCAAGCTACTTCTTGATATTTGAGAAAAAAAGCTGTCATTAGGGCAATGAAATAACAGCATAGTTATAGGATTTAACATCATTTGGTGATATTTCAAGCTTCAGAATATTTTAGGTTTCTTCAGTGGTCTACTTTCCAGGGTGATTTAGTTAATTTTTCCCCTTGTATTCCAACAGCAACTGTAGCAGAAAAGCCTATTAGTATCTGAGCAGGCTAAAAGGCAGTGACTTTCTTCTTAAGATGCAAATTTACATACATGGTTTGATGGTGACATCTTTGTCACAGGAGGTAGAGATCTGTGCTAGTACCAAGCTTGCAAGATTCCTCCAAGCTGATTGAAAATGCAGTTGTCTGCCAGAAAAGATAGATGAAAAACATTATACTAATCTCTAAATTGTCCACTGGCTACCCATTGGAGCCTGGTTTTAATTCAGCACGCTGGTCCTTATCTATAAAGCCTTAATATTTGGCTGACTCTGAGAACATCTATTTTATGTCTGCTTGCATGAAAGCTGCAGCTGATGAATTTTTTAGACTTTTCAGCTCTAGACTGAAAGATGAAGAGGGCAGGGGCACAATGTATCAATGTATCTTTCCATTTCCCAAGTTTATAATTTTTCCCTTTCAGACTGCAATACATCAATTCAGATTTTCCCATCACAGAACATGATCAGCAAAATCCTCCTCCATATGCAGTTATGACAGCTTTTTCCATTACTTTCCTATCAAAGAAAACCCCATGTTGGCATTGGTAAATGTATTATTAGCTCTTTTCATGAAGAATTCTGCCAGATATGATGCTAAGAAAAGTTTTAAAAATATCTCTAATAATAAAGAAACAGAGATGAAAAAGAAGCATTTGATGTGTTTTAGCTGAATTCACAATAAAGTCTAGTGTTGACATGTCTGATACACTTATGTCATCTTTTATTTCATAAAATTGAAATAAAAGCTGGATGCAGCAAAAGGATAACAGTACCTCGAGATTTTTTTTGCAGAAAATGCCTTACAAGTATCATACCCTTCTTCTGCAAGCAATGATAGATACCAATTGTGTCACTTCTAGATTTCATCCTCAGTCCTGAAATTATTATATATGTGATTAAATTTGTTAATACTTACAATCATAGTGAAAACAGTGGACTTATTAAAATAAATTATGTGCTGAAATGGTTGTAAAGTCTTAAATAGCCAGAGGCTGGTTATTATTTCTATTTCTTCAGGGATTTTTCATGGGGTATCTTCATATACTCTTTATATGAATAAATCTTTGTTTAGCATGGCTGTTGCTGCATACAAATGCAAAGCATGTTAAAAAAATATAAACTGCAGCAACTAAAGAAGCCAAGAATGTCTATAAGATGGATAAGGAAATGCATTGGGACACCAGCTCCCGTTTGTGTTGAACACCCTCGCGAGTTGAGCCACATTAATATGCAGGAGAGAGAAGGCTTTGTGTCAGAAGTAAAGCAAATTCCTCTCATCAGAGATTCTTTTCTATAGATTGTGATGAAACACACTGAGATTACAGGAGTGTTTAACCATTTCCTTCCAAAAATCTTAAAACTGAGTGAACAAATCTGAGGTGGAACTCACCCCAACAGCAGGGGATCTACACAGGGTGTCTTATTAGAAGATGATGGTTTATACGAGTCTAGGCTCAAGATAGAGGAATTCCACTTCTTGTGCAAGAATTTTGGTCTACATGCCCGTGTTTTAGACCAGGTTGGCCTCTCTGAAGAAACTCAGTCTTACAACACATGCTAGATTTTTCTCTCACAATACAGAGATGATATTTATGTCCTTGCTGGGAAATCTTGGGAGGCCTAGGCAGGAGAACTGCCGAGTTGTGGAACCCTGCCAGCCTTGACACTGGGCTGGTCAACAGGCTGAAGAGATGGACAGTTCTGAAAAGGTTCCATGTATTTGGAGAATTTTAATGACCTAATGTATAATACCTACACATTTTTGATTCCCCTACATAGTTACAGAACAACTGCAGGAACTTCATTCATAAATCTGGTCTGGTTGGTGTATTTTCTTCTTCTAGGTTTTATTTCAGCTTTTGAACTCTTTCCTTTGTCGAGTCATTAAATTCAGACAACCAAAACCCTGCTCAGTTGGTGTCCAGCTGTGAAGAAGCCTAAAATTTATGGACAGGTGAGTTTTATTATTAAAAGTCTTTGCTGTATCTCATGAAGATGAGCACATCAGTCTGTGCTTCCTTTAACTGGTGACATCTGGTGCTAGTCAGGTTTAATTGTAACTGCTTTGGAAAGCTGCAATATTTCTTATTTCATTTAGCCTGAATTAATCTCCCTTAACAAGCACTCAGAAGAGCCCTTTTCCCTCTAAGTAGGTTGGCCACGGAGCCATTGTTGTGACTTATTATTGAGAATCCTTTTTCTGCCTAGCAAAATTGAGACAAAAGAATGCCTCATCAAGTTTTTACTGTTCTGCTGCCTTGCATTTGTCTCATATGAATGGGCTACATGCAAATGTCCTTCCTGTAGAAGGTCACCCAATTAAGAGCTAGTGCACAGAACCATTAAGTTTTATTAGTACAATCCTTTGGCTTAAACTATTTTTATCTAAAAGCTTTTTTAAATTGCTAGTAATATTTTTGAGTACAATTGCAATTAATTTACAGTAATTAGAGAAATTATGGGTCTGAGTCTTATATTCCTGTGTATATTTAGCTCATCAATATTTCAATGTATATACATCAAAATATCTTTAAAAACCCCGTGCTCATTCACTTATTTCTGTGGTTTCTTGAGGAATTTGTAATTCTCTTTCCTCCTCTGCTTTCTGTCATTCTGAATTGTAAATTTTTGGGGCTGAGAATTCTGTTTTATTGTGTCTCTATGCAGGATAACAGGAAAATGTTTTTTTTTCTCAGTACAGCCATTGCTAAAATGATTAAGATAAGACCCCAAACAGAGGCTGTAAGGAATGGCTGCTCACTTTCCTCTGTCGGATCATGTGTTACCATGGAAGGTGGAAGGGGAAGAGGCTCCCCCACTTCCTCCCCTCCCTTTTCATCTCTGTTATGGTGGGAGCTCAGCATAGGAAGGGAGAGTTGATGCTGTTAGAGATGGCAAAGGAAGGTTTTTGCATAGATCCATAGACATTACAGCTCACAGGGATGATGCAGTCAAACCTCCTGTTGAACAAACAAGTTCTCTATCTTCAAACCACAAAGCATAGTTAAAATGAAGTCTTTCTTTGCTCAGAAGAGTTCATTGTTGTATGCTATGGGCAGGGAACTGGAGACCATTAAGCAATGCCAGTTCTGCCATTCACAGTACTTTTGTATCAGTGAGGTATTGATGTGATCAAAGAAAATGAAAAACACCTTTAGTGTGGAATGCAGAGAAAAAGGAGAATTTTCCTTTTTCCTGCCACTTCTGTAAAAATACTCCATCAATTTATCAGGTATGACTAGAACACAAAAACAAAGCTGATAATCTCAGGTCTTGGGAAAGCTGTGCTCTTCTACTCCATGCTCTATGTCTTTCTACAGATGGCATAATATTTTACAGAAACATGGTGAAAAATGTGAAATGCATGTAGATTGTAATGGGGGAAAAAATTTCTTATTTCTGATCTTTGCCCACAGGGACTTGGTAAGAGCTAAGCTTTTTAGGTAATTTAAAGATATTTTTAACTTCTTTTTTAATTGGCAAGTCATAAAGATCACTTGAATGATCGTGCAGCGCTTAAGTACACCAACAGCCCTTATATTGATAACACAATATTAGAATACAGTCAATCCTTGTCAGCAGCGAAACATGCTGCATTTCTTAATAATTATTTATAATTAAGGAATTGGTAAAAGAGTTATAAGGGCATGCTGACAGCAGTTAACTTAGTAGCAAAGCTGAAATGGGCCATAATTGCTGTAATAAATCAATTTGACCAGGATTATTGCTAATGTAAAACTAATAGTCTGTAAGAGCATTATGTGATTAAAGACAGCTCCCTCTCATATCTTAGTGACTAGAAATTTAGAATATGAAACTAAATTCCTAATATAGAATACAGAACTAATACAGCTGCTGATAAAAAATGAGGTTTAAATCTTTCCCACAGTTTCAACAATCAAGGAACAAATGAAGACGAGTAACAGGAAAGCTTGGTCAAATTTTGAGGCTGACAAGAGAACACAAACCAGGATGCATGCTACCACCCAAAGCTGGCAGCCTGAATGCCTAAAGCAGTCTCAGTGTCATTAAATTCCCTACCCTGCACTCTGCTCGGGCAATCTTGTGAGAGTTGTGTTTTTACATCATTAAGGGAAGAAAAAGGGAGACTGCTGGAATGATATCACAATGAAACAGTTAAGTAAAAATTTGAAATGTTTTTAAAAAGTAGAAAGGTAAAAAATACCATTTTCAATATCTATCTTAAATGCTTTAAAAGTACTGACACATTGGTTTGCAGTGTTTGTTGTATATTCATTTAAAATAAACTAACCCATAGTAAAGATTAAATTCTTCTGAGTAAGCCTTTCAGACAAGTACAGCAGAAAATGGGTTTGTATGTACGTGTGAATTCAAACTGCATTTTGGAGGATTATTTAGTGCCTTTCTTATGAGAAAGAAAATAAATTCAAGCAGACTATAAAATCATAAGAGCAAAATGAATGCTAAAATTAGGGACTGAATATATAAGAAATATGCATAGAACAAAAATCACAGTGAAGCAAGAAGCCACTACTATGGTGCTCAGCTGATTCATAACCAACTTCATCAAACTGCTAAAAGGAGAAGGAAGGTCAATGGTTGTTGTTGCAAAACCCATCTCCGTTTTACTTTATTCATAATTTTTTGAAGAACAACTCTTCACATTATCAGCTGTTACAGGAGTACATACTCTTCTCTCTCAGCAGCCCATTTGTGTGCATCTTAAAACTCTGACACTGAGAGCTTACCATCCACTCCAGCTCAGAACAGAGGTCCACAAATAACAAGACTGCAGGACTAATACCGCACAACTGCAAGGAATGTATTTAGTTTAATTAAAAATTTACAGATGATGAAATCTGATTAATTTATCAATACATAGCTCATTTTGATGATAACAAAGGTGGATGTTCCTTCTCAGAGCTCTGTGCTTTAAAATAACAACATTGCAACTTTAGGATAGTATTTTATTTCTAAAAATACTATCCAAGTAACACAGGTTTCAGGCAAAACTTTTTGCAAGCTGAGTGTTAGCAACTTATGAGAAGTTAAAAGATGAGGTGGGCTTTTGTAACAGTCTCCTGCATCTCTTATATACCTCTTTAATGGAAGAGATTTTATTTAAAGATGATAAGACAACAGCTTTAAAACAATCTCATCATATAAATGCTCAGAGTCTCCAAAGTTTTTTTAGTTTTCTCTCCACATCAGAAAATGAGTCTGGTAATGCTTTGACTGAAGTCAGTAGAATTGTTCCTATCCAATTACACCCTAAACTTGCAACAGGATTTGCTGATGCATAAAAAGTCAAAGCCAATACAATTGATATGCAAAGGGTTTTTATGATGCATGGTCAATAATTAATATTTTCCGTTCCTTTTTTTTTTTTTTGGAAGGCCTAATTTCAGAATCAGAGGAATATTCAGTACCAAATACTTATTTGAAAAGGGACAGTTCTGCAACCAGTACTCAAACTAAACATTCAAAATCTGTTTCAGACCAGCTTCTGTGGCATTGGATACTTGAAGTGCATGAAGATTGCAGTATCAGAGCTGATACAAGTAAGGGCCAACAATCACGGAAGGAAACGAATAAAGGCCATTCAGAAGAAATGGCTTCAGAAAATCCTCCCCTCCCTGTTCTTCTGTAGTTAGTATAAGAAAAAATCCTAACTTTCTGATCAACTCAAATTCGTAAGTTTGAAAATAATTCTGCCTATCCCACAACATGATAGAGGTCATGAGACCATGGCTACCAAGAACTTTGCTGTCCATCAGGCCTCCAGAGTACTGCCCACGGTTCCCTTAAACTGTTCCAGAAATAAATGCTGACATAGAAATGGGAAGGAACTGCAGTCACAGTTGGGTTTTTTTCACCACTGCTAATGATACACTCCAGTTCAGAATTTTCTCCATGTATTCTCCCATATTTACAGATATCTGTTCAGTCTAGGGAAGCTAGAAAAGCTGCAATGTGGTGTATTATACCTATAGTCTCTCTAGTCTATTTACAAAACTCCATCTTTATAGTCATGAGTTTATTACCTGATAATCATGTACTAGCACAATGTGTTTATCTCCATCAGTAGAGGGAATGTTGAGTTTGTTCATCCTCCACAGTCTGCTTCAGATAAAATACTGGCTTCAGTTAATTCAGTGAAAATTTTACCACAACTGGATCAGCATATCACACACGCTGTTTTGAGGACTTCAAAATGATAAACATCTTTCAGTCATTTTAGGTTTTGCAAGAGAAATAAAGTAACCACATCTAGATTTATTCCCCTTCTCTTGCATGGGACTCTTTGTGGGAATCCTGAAAAACCACAACACAAAACATCTATTCTTAACTGGATATGACTGGTATGCCTGTTTGCATTTTAAAAGACTGACCTGTCTCCCAGTTCTCATCTCCTGCAAATGCCTGCTGCTGTCTGAGCTGTAGGGTAAAATTTAAGAGTCTTGGCCATGCCTAGAGAAGACATAAAGACCTCTGCTCCCTATGGCTTCCCCTAGAGCTTACATACTGGCAGCTGGATTACTTAGCAGCTGAAAGCAGGAGCTGCTGGCTGCTAAAATGCATGGTGACAAAGCAGGCACGGCCACTCCCCCCAGAGCTGAGTTCTCAAACCCTGCAGCAGTGATTGCCATTATTCATTCTGACAGGAAAATATTAGAATTACATAGGCTTTTCCAGTGTATCTCCTAATATCACTGTTCAGTTCTCTTTTATTCACACTGCAGAGTGGTGCCTGAGTGCAAAAGCTGAATATGTGCCCCAGGAATGTCCCCCATGTACTGCCACTACAAACTGGCACTGAATCCGGGGCCTGTATTTGTGCTAATCCAGGCTCTATCCCGCTACCAAAGGATTAGTTCTGAATGGAGCCAAAAAATTGAGTCATTATTAATATAGGAAGGTAAACATGGATGCTATCTATAATATTTTTGTACTTTTCATATCCTCTCGCTAATCCAAGAGCTGAAGACTGAACATCTAACAAATGCATGTACTTAAAAACCCCCTTCTTTTCTGTATTTCATTCACATATTATCACGCTCAGCTTGCACTCTAAGGTGATGTAAGGTACATTATTGATTGTGACACAGAGATGAAACAGCCATTTACTATCCCTGCCTGCTTCGTGACCTTGACCTAGTCATCTTCTCCTTAGATAGTTTTGGAAATTGCAAAATGCATTTCCGATCTGAAAATTACAGCAACTGGATAAATAAGATGGTAGCTAGCATGAACGAAGTGAAAACAATTTGTGTTTTCTGTGTCAAAAGAAGATATGCTTAGGTAAGAAATTAAAAACAAATACTTTGAGTTTTAAATTGAGGTGAAAATAAAATTATGGAAAAATAGGGACACTTACATGTGTGCAACTGCCCGTGAAAATGACTAATAGCACCTTTACTCAAGACATAGAAATATCTTCATTCCCTTTGACCCCTGTCCACACTATATGTTAAATACCATGATGCATTTTATTGTTTCACACTCTGTCATAATTTGACTCCAGACAGCAACTAAGCAACACAGAGCTGCTCACTGACTCCCTGCCCCCCTCAGTGGGTAGAAGAATCAAGTAAAAAAACTTAACCTTGTTGGGTTGAGATAAAACTAGTTCAATAATTAAAACAAAATATAAGACTAATAATAGCAATAATGAGAAAGGAATAAAACCTAAGAACAAGAGATTCACGTGTAATTGCTCACCACCCACTGACTGATGTCCAGCCCGTCCCCAAGCAGATTTCAGCAGCTCCTGGATTAGCGTCCCCAGTTTATAAACGGAGCATGGCATTCTATGGTATGGAGCGTCCCTTTGGCCACTTTGGTCACCTGTCCTGGCCAGGCTCACTCCCAGCTTTTTGTGCAGCTCCTCACCGGCAGAGCATGAGTCACTGAAAAGTCCTTGACTCAAGGTGAGCAACACTAAGCAATGCCTAAAACATCGGCGTGGTATCAACATAATTCTCCTACTGAATCCAGAACGCAGCAGTGTACCCTTCTGCAGCAGCATTAGTGGCTACTTAAAGCACAGGACATGAGAATACCAGACAACAGATTAAAAAACCCTAAAATCTGAAATACTTTCAGTGACTATTAGGTGTATAAAATAATGTTCCCCAAATGCTGAGCTGTTTCCAGAAGTATACAAGAAGTAGAGATAACCAGAGTTAACTGCAGGATTAGGCTTTTTGTTAGTCAGTCTTATGCAGCTGGTATTAAACTTCAGGCAGCACAAATTAGACCAGTGCTGTCACTGTGTGACATGCACAGCTACTTCAGTTGTTAGTAGCAATATTTCCCTTTAATTGTGTGTTGCCATTTCTATTTTAAAAATAGCTTCCCATTACTCTCAAGTGAAAAGAAACAATTACACATCAAAGTATGATGCAAATCAAATTTTAACAAGATTTTTGAGTTTAATGATTGTTTGCTGTATAAATATGTTTCAGAAGGCTGAGAAGCTATTCATCAGGAAGATCTGTATCATTTATTCATATGACCTTTAAATGAAAACTTTAAATGACTACTCTTTCCACAACCTATATGAAGTAAGTGATAAAATTTAGCTGAGTCCCATACAACATCAATGGTTATCCTACAAATTTACTTTGCCCTCTTCAATCATAGAAATATTTATTGATTTGGTTAAAGTAATTTGCTTGCAAACAGTACCCCCCCTTCTCTCCAGCCGACTCCATTCATAATTGATCACTCCTCATTTTCCTCTCACATTTAGTGCAATATTTATACTGCCAAAATAAATACTTAGCGCTGGAAAACAGTATCTAAACAGCATAGATTTAAATGTAACAATTACTGCAAAGACTGGTGAAGACTCAGGCTTTGAAAATCAGGCTGGACGAAGCAGCAGAGAACACTATTTGCTGCAGGAAAAAAATCTCACCAAAAGCCAAGCAGCAGAAAACCTAATGGCTTTTTCTTCAACAAACCTTTGCCCTGATCCAGGCACATTTTTGCTAGGCATGATGAAAATCTGCTTAATACAATTTGTCCTTAGCTATGTTTACAGCCAAAACTTAGTAGCATTTTGGTTGCACCTGCTGCTGCTGACACTTGTCACTGAGTAAATTTTTGATGGGAGACAAGAGATGAAACCCAAGATCCAACCACTTACACATTTACACAAACCTGGTTAACTACCAGTAGGCAGAATTATTCAGATTTGAAAAAGTGTGTCTGAAATCAGATTTGGGTACTATATTATATCTTGTTTGCTGGGGGAGCTACCTTGCTCCTGAGAACTTGGGGGTGTGCTGCCAGCACATGTGTATAGCCTTCGTGAAAAAAATTAATGACAGAAAGCAGTTTATTGTATGACTTCTAGATAATTGATTTAAATAATGGTATTTTGTGCCAGTTATTAACTCCTACAGTAGAAAACGTGATGAAGTGGGAAGAATTACAATTTATCACAGCTTTTGTCTGACATCTGATTGGAACTTTTTCAGCATCTAGGCCTGGACTAAATGCAGCTGGATCAAGACACAAAGATTCATTTTTGCGTTCTCTAGGCAACAGCTTGACTCTTTCCCTGATGAATCTTGTTTAACACATGTGTTTTACAGAATAGTTGTTAATTTCTTAATTAATTGTAAGGTATAAATGACAAAATTTTTCTTTCAGGAGAAAATGCTTTCTAACATATTACTATAATGAATCACTTCCATCTGTCTATTTGCACTTCATTTTCAGTCATAACTAAAATTGATGTAAAGTTTAGGCACTCTGCTAAAAGTAAAATTATAACCAGAATCATGACATCTAAGATACAATATCTGTATTAAAAGGGAAGCTTTTAAAAATATATTGACCTTCTAATGAAAAGTTAAAATCTCTGCTGACTCATAGCACATCCAATGATATAAGTCAAAAAGTAAGAACAGAATTTACATCTGAGTGGTTCGAGCAGCACATAATTTTTCATCTTAATCAAATGATCATGAAAAATGTATGACTTCCAAAGATATGCAATTGTAATGGGCGCTGAATGATTTTAACATAACTAGAACAGGCTATAATTCAATTGATGACCCAAATTACATGATATTTTGCTATTTTGTAGAAATATACGGTTGTAAAAGAGTGTTCACTCATTAATTTCTCAGCAAGATTTATGAAACACTTGGTTTGAGTGATGCACAGGGTGTCTACAGTTTGAATAGGAGACACTTCACTGAATTAGTCAGTGGGACCACATGGAAATGACTCAGCCCACAAAAGCTCTTCTGAGTTTACTTGGGGTTCATGGCGTATGCAAATTAGAGCAGTCTCATGCATTACCACATCACTGCTGTGCTCTAAAGTTGAAAGATACTGAAGAAAACTATTCATATACTGTCTGGGGTTTAAATATTTAATGAGTTACTGTAGGCCTCATTTTAGCTGTCATGACAGTTTCCTTTTTCTTGCCACAATACTCAAGACACAGTGACACTAGGTGAAATATATCTTGACAGGGAGAAGAAGTATCATCTGCCTGTGAGCTGTTTGTAGGCTTTTTTAAGTTGGAGATTTTCAGTGTCAGCCTTATGCTGCCATCAGGAGAAATGTTTGCCAGAAAGATACTCTAATTGCCACTGGCATTCTTGCCTCAAATACTTCAGATGGAGCTGAAGGGATTGTCACTGGGAAGGGCTTCATCATGTGGAGCTCCAGGCTTTGCCTCACCTAAGTCTAACCCTACAATTGGAGTGGACCTTAACCTGACAGCCTAGCCATTTCTTGTAGGAGAATGTGAACAGAGGAAAAAAAAATTGCAGTCTTCTCCTCACTCTTTGGCAGCCCCTCTTGAAGTTCAGCTCCCTTGGAGCTCTTGGCTTTGTCTGTTTTGTAGCCCCAGTCCAAAGGTCAGATAAAGTAGTCAAAAGATTTACCATATCCAGAGTCCCCATCCTCCAGCACAGAGGAGAAGACTCTTAGGGGATAGCATCTGTGGTGCCTTCCCCTATCTTATTCAGCTTTTAAACCCTTTTCAACCCCTTTCAGCCAGAGCTCTTGGCTTTGTCTCTCTCCTGACCTTAACATAAGCCTAGGCAGGGGATGAACTGCAGCCTGAGGTGCCCAGTGTTATTCCAGTGGGACAAACAAGAGTTCTGGTATGAGCTCTTTGCACAGACTGTCCCACCACTGATCCTCCCCCTTGCACCCCCACTGCACCTGGAGCTATGGGCTTCTTGTCTCAATCCTAATTCTAACCCCAGACACGGCCTAAATTTAGCCCTAGACTTAACCCTAGACTTCCCAGCATGGCCCAGATGTCTGTTTGAGAGATAATCCTTTTTCCTCCCTTCCATGAGAGGCAGGTGTTGCTACAAAAATGAGTAATTGGAAAATATCTGCATACGTCTTAGGCAACCTGCAGACTGTGTTGAGAAGGTCAAGCTTCCCTTCCCCACTTTGTGACAGGTGGATTATAAACACAAGTTTAGGCCTTTGGTCTACTCCTTTCAGGTAAAATCTGTGGCAAAAGAAAGAACTCTAAAAAAATAAAATTTCTAAGCATGTTCCCATATTAGACTTGATTTATGTCAGAATTTCTGCTTTAAAGGAATCTTTAATTGTTAAAACTATGCCAGTGCTGGTATTTATAATGGCAGTATATAGTATATTTGATTACTGAGATAATAAAATGCATGATTTCTGATCAATCTTTCTACTTTATCAAATAGTTGAGTTTAGAAATCTTGAGCAACATTGAACATTTTTAAAGATCAATAGCTATAAATTCTCAGTAAATTAATACATATAAACTTAGAGGAATCGATCTAAGTAACTATGTAGGCACTCAAACAATTCCTTTTTGGAAATTTATGTCATTCTCTATTGTGAAATTTTCCATATACAAAGGAAACGTCAGTGAATGGAGATATCAAACCATCTGAGTGTATGCTATATAACAGAGTGCATTATTATAATTATGCCTACGATGCCATTTCTTTTTCCTGGGCACTTATGACAAGCAGGTATGTGTGTGATGCTTAATGGGGAATATTGCAGGAATTACAATTTATAAGTGATTTATTTTGAATAAATGCAGTAAGAAAGAACCCCATGCCCACATCTATTTCAACAGAAGAGTTTTTACTGACCCTTTTTGGGTTCAAGGTATGGCCAAATCCAAGCATAGCAAAGAAATGTGAAAGGGGCAACAGCATAAATAAAATGTCTAAAGGTCAATTTATAACAATACGAAAGAAGGAAACCCTTTGATTTGTGCTCCATAAGTAAATGACCCTTTAAACAAATGCTCGTATAAACAAAAACAGGATTATATTTGAACTATAGGTTCTCAAACAGACTAAAGTGACCAGATGTTCTTGTTGATGGGTTTGCAGCTTTTGACTTCTGCATCATTCATCTATCAATGACTGAAAGCTCATATACTCCCAGTACACAAACTTTAAAGAAGATAATTCTTCAGCTGAATTTATGTAATTGCAAAAGAAGATTTTTCCATGGTGTTAAATATAAATTTTTTTTCACTGTATGCAGGAAGCTCTGATGCTAACACATCAGAATATAGAACCTCTAAAACCCCAAATGTAAGTATGAATTTTAATTTGTACGAAATCCCCAAGTGCCCAAACATCAAGCTAAAACCGTCATATACAGGAGCAGTCCTAGGAATGGTAACATCATTTGCAAAGGCTGCTCAAGAAATACATTTCTATACTAGAATATAAATACAAAAAGTCCTCAAAAGTCACAAAGAGTATGATCCAAATAGAACTTGTGTGCAATATCTAAAAACTGAATAAGGTTATTTTTATAAAGTGTAGGGGGTGTATATATACATCTATATGTATTCACAATCTGCTCTCAAAACACATAAGAAAAAGAAACAGCTTGGTAAGGGTCATGCAAAATATGCTTGTGCTAAATGTAATACCCTTGACAAGGTGTCAGAGAGCACATGCCCGGCATTGGGAGTGCCTAGGTGTGTGTGACTGGAGGTGATGACTGCTATGAGGAAAGAGAGTCAGAGAGGTTACATGCATGTGTTTGAATAGATGCTGCTGTTGATGAGGGGTTTAAGGATATATATGGCTCTGGAGAGAAGAAATTCCTGGTGATGGGTTGTAATCAATTGATGGTAATGCTGCATGTATCTGCATATTAAAGTGGTGGGTAGTGATAATGTGCATAATTGTGATGGTGGGCAGGCGGTGATAACGAGATGTGTGAACAGTGGGAGGTGATGGGTATGCATGGTAAAATGCGTGGGTTGCAAGGATGCATGTGTGATGCTGACTGTAGTGGTGCTGTGGGGAGCACGTAGCAGCATATGCACTGTGGTGATATTTGTGTGATGTGGACCTGCTGTTCTTGACGAAAGTAGGTGGTGCTCTCAGATGGCAGTTTATGTGAAGAGAGAGGTCACTACCCGTACAGGTGAGCTTTTCTCACACAAATGGGGGGCTACAGCCAACAGAATAAATAAGCATTTACTGAGTATTTTGTCTGTATGCCCATGCTGAGGGAGTGGTGATGCAGTGAGCAAGTGTGAGGGTCTGTGTGAACTAGTGAGTAACCATGTCTGGTTAATACAGAATGGTCAGGTGGTGTGTACAGAGCGGTGGTGGTGGTAAAGGAAAATTGATTTAGTGGTTACGTACAAGCGTGTAAGGACAGATTGTACACTCAGAACAACAACACACAGGGAGAAGAGACATATTGCCCAGAAGAAGAGGTGTATAGGAAAGTCACGCTCTTCTTTTTTAAAGAAAAGTTTGCTTGTCAGAGAACAGAGATGCAGTAACAGGACTATCTGAAGATATTCATGTGTGTCTAGAACTGGTGGTGTGGATGAGGAGTTTAAGGTGTCGGTGTCTGCCTAGAGACGACAGTACGAGGAGCTACTGGTGTGTGTGTTTTCATCTAGAATCAGGGTGTATGTAAAAAATAGCACAGTATAGGTCAATGCATAGAACTGGTTGGTGGGTACAGCATGGAAGAAATTATGTAGGGATGGCTACATACATGCAGGGTATGGATGGAGATGGTGCCGATGGTTTGTGTTGCTGTACAAGCTCAGGAGTGTTTACAGGCTCCCTTGGTGTGGATACACTCCTATTAGGGATATGGATATGTCTTAAGTACAATATTAAGAGAGGGGGCTGTGACATTGGTGAGGCAGCATGTGGTGATGCTATGATTGGAAGCAGATGTGTGGGGACTGAGGCGTGGACAGCCTGAGATGGTCTTGGCACCAGTGTGGTATAAAGAGTGGTGTCAAGCTGCAGCGTGCAAATTGGTCACTCACTCTTGGATGTGACGGACAGAGGCAAAACAAACGTGCTGGGGTGTTAGAATATGATGGTGCAGAGCGTGTGGGAAGGCTGCTCACGAGTGATATCTAGTGGTGGTGGGACAGGACAAGGTAGGGAGCATGGAGCTGCGCGGTGGTAGAGGCGTGGACAGTGCTGTGTGCACAGGGTTGAATGTTTTGTGCTTTGTCGGTCGGTGCCATGCCTGCTGCCAGCGCTGTGAGATGGGCAATGCCCATGGGCGCCGTGACAGGAGAGGGTTACAGCAGCTGCGTAGACATGAGGCATGCTTGCCCAGGTAACACTGCCCACCCACGCACGGACCCAGGTTTTTTTCTTAAAGGAGAAAGGATAGTCCCTTTGCCAGGGGCGCCCCTGGTCTGGACCTAGGTGTCACGGAGGGAGAGCAGCGGAGAAGGGAGGGGGAGGAGAGGACGGTGGACGGGGAGGCAATCGGTGGGAGATGGGAGAAACGATACTGGGTAGGGAGAGAAGCGCGGGATCTGAGGGCACTGAGCAGTGCCGGGCAGTGGGAACAGGGAACAGGCTGCCCTGGAGCTGCCGGCTTTGCGAGCAGCCGGAGGGAGGGATGGGAGGCGGGCAAGGGGAGTGGGGGGTGGGAAGGGACACCCACTTATGTCTCCTCCTGCTTTTTTTTTTTTTTTTTTTTCCCTCCTTCTTTCCTTTGCTCCGTACCNAGGTGTCTCGGAGGGAGAGCAGCGGAGAAGGGAGGGGGAGGAGAGGACGGTGGACGGGGAGGCAATCGGTGGGAGATGGGAGAAACGATACTGGGTAGGGAGAGAAGCGCGGGATCTGAGGGCACTGAGCAGTGCCGGGCAGTGGGAACAGGGAACAGGCTGCCCTGGAGCTGCCGGCTTTGCGAGCAGCCGGAGGGAGGGATGGGAGGCGGGCAAGGGGAGTGCGGGGTGGGAAGGTACACCCACTTACGTCTCCTCCTGCTTTTTTTTTTTTTTTCTTTCCCTCCTTCTTTCCTTAGCTGCTGACGCGCCGCTGCTATTAATCATTCACCAGCCGGAGCAGCAATTGCCGCCGCTCGGAGCGAGCGGCGCTGGCAGCAGCCGCCTCTCTCCCGATGCCCGCGTCCCGCAGCAGCCGCGCCGGGTTCCCTGACGGGATGATGCCCAGCGCAGCCGGCGGCGGACGCCTGCTGCTCTGAGCCGGGGCGGGGGGGTCCGGGCCGAGGATGCTCCCCAATGGCACCTGCCCCAGGCTTCCGGGCGGTGCAGGCAGCGACAGCGGCGACAGCGGCAGCAGCGACGGTGGTGGCGGCGGAGCCGGCGGCGCCTCGGAGGAGGCGGCGGCAGAGGGCATGGACTCGGGCGGCAGGAATTCCTCTGGCGCTCCGAACAGCACCCTGAGCGAGTCTCAGGGCAGCGCCATCCTCATCTCATTCATCTACTCCGTGGTGTGCCTGGTGGGGCTGTGCGGCAACTCCATGGTCATCTACGTGATCCTACGTTATGCCAAGATGAAGACGGCCACCAACATCTACATCCTCAACTTGGCCATCGCGGATGAGCTGCTGATGCTCAGCGTCCCCTTTCTGGTCACCTCCACCCTGCTGCACCACTGGCCCTTTGGCTCCCTGCTCTGCCGCCTGGTGCTCAGCGTGGATGCCATCAACATGTTCACCAGCATCTACTGCCTGACCGTGCTCAGCGTGGACCGTTACATCGCCGTGGTGCACCCCATCAAGGCGGCCAGGTACCGCCGGCCCACCGTGGCTAAGATGGTCAATCTGGCCGTCTGGGTGCTCTCCATCCTCATCATCCTGCCCATCATCATCTTCTCCAACACAGCAGCCAACAGCGATGGAACAGTGGCTTGCAATATGCTCATGCCAGAGCCCACCCAGAGGTGGCTGGTGGTCTTTGTGGTCTACACCTTTCTGATGGGCTTCTTGCTGCCTGTGGTGGCCATCTGCCTCTGCTACATCCTCATCATTGCTAAGATGCGCATGGTGGCCCTGAAGGCCGGCTGGCAGCAACGCAAACGCTCGGAGCGCAAGATCACCCTCATGGTCATGATGGTGGTGATGGTCTTTGTCATCTGCTGGATGCCCTTCTACATTGTGCAGCTGGTCAATGTCTTTGTAGAGCAGGACGATGCCACCATCAGCCAGCTCTCTGTCATCTTGGGCTATGCCAACAGCTGTGCCAACCCTATCCTCTATGGTTTTCTCTCGGACAATTTCAAGCGGTCCTTCCAGCGGCTGCTCTGCCTCAGCTGGATGGACAACGCTGCGGAGGAACCCATCGACTACTATGCCACTGCCCTCAAGAGCAGGGCATACAGCGTGGAGGACTTTCCCCCAGACAACTTGGAGTCAGGGAGCATGTACAGGAATGGCACTTGCACCTCCAGGATTACCACCCTCTGAGGAAGCATTCCTGTCCCCCAGCTCCCTTACTGCCCCCCAGCTGGAGGGTGAGCAAAGCCAGGGCTGTGGCACGGGGAGGCTGGGAGGGAGGGGGTTTTGGTCCTGCCCACCGCCAGCACAAGAAAGAGCGAAGAAAACCTCACATCCTTGATTTTGCCGCACCCCTGGACCCTGGTTTGCCCCCCTTGAGAGCGGGTGCATTCTCTGATGCTTTGACATCCACTTAGTGAGTTGTGGCTCTCATGGGTTAGCTTAGGGTCTGGTAGCCTGGCTCTGCCACTCCTCTCTGTGTCTGACGAGTGGCTGTAAAGGTCCTGCAGAGACTCTCCCTCCATCTTTTGTACAGTTTGCCCTTCCCCCTGCCTGGTGGGACACCTTAGGCCACTGAGTTGAGCCTGCCTCAGTCAAGCCCCAGCACTCAGGCTCAGACTCCCCCCAGCTGAAAATGATCCTGCCCAACATCTGGCAGTACACACTCCCCTTCAGAGATTAGAAACGCTGGAAAAAATTCACCCAACACACACCTTGCCCTCCCCCAGGAAGGAGTGAGTAGCCTCTCTCTGTGCCTACCCTTTCCTCCCCCTGGAAAAAAAAGGAAGCAGGGAGCAAAAAGTCCCCGAGAAAGAAGCAGCATAGTCACAGAGGCAGTTTTTTGCTTTGCAGACAGCTTCCAACTCACTGGGACTTTGGCTCTCTGTGCTACTTGGCAGAAGGAGAGCACAAAAGGTCTTGGGAAAGAAACCTGATTATTGCTGTGCTTTGGAGCTGTGCAGCAGGTTCCTGATAACGGGAGATAAGCAGTCCCATGACACACAGGGAGCAGAGAGCTGGGACTCACTGAGATGGGAGCTGAGGGGAACGCTGAGCTGGGAAATGTTTCAATCTGTCCACACACGCAATAAAGTGTGCTGATAATAAAGTTTAAAGGGAGCGCTAGACTGTGAATCTGCTGTGTGATGGAGCCTGCTCCATCAGCTGTGAAACAGCGATAAAGGGAGCTGAGACAGTTTTTGAATGAGCTGGGTGATGGCAAAGTCACTTTAGCCTATATGGAAGAAGGGGGAGTCATTTAAAAATCTCCACCAGTCTCTGAAATAAATACTTGACAGAAAAAGTAGCTGTTCGGTAATAGCTATTACCCTAGCTCCAGTTTCTTCTGTTGCACTAAAAAAACCCAACAAAATGGGTTTCATATGTTGCCAATGTAATATACTGACCTAGAGCTTCTTAATGTTTCATTTCTGAGAATTCTTGTTTTTAACGTGTGCCAGATGTCTCCTTGTTTGATTTTTTATTTGATTCTTGTCACTGTGTTGTGAACGTGTTTTTCTGAAGCAATTTATACTGTGTACTTATGTCTGTGGTGGCTGCTTGCAAGGTTGCATTTAAAATGGGTGATGCTCAAGAAGGCTCCTTTCCAGATAAAAACATTGTCATTTTTTTCTAACTCTTTCATTTACATTGTCTCCCCCACAGAAATTCTCTCTTGGATTTTATCTCTTCTCCTCTTACGACACAACAAATTTCGTATAGACAGATGAAGTTTTCTTTGATAAATGACAGCTGATTAAACAAAACCTTCCATCCCTTCTCCCTCTTATCCCACACAGAAGAGTCGGTACGGACTGTGTTGAAATAAGCAGCTATGTTTTTTGCTTTCTACCACCTATGCTAACAGTGTCACACAGTGGCAAGTGTCCCAGCAGCTGTGACAAATCACTTCTCCAGCACAATACTGTGGTTGTTTTTATTATAACTACTGGCAATTTGAAGCAAGAGACTGGGAAAAATCCCTAGTAGCAGCATACCCACAGCATTGTACTCGTAGCTGCAGTGCTTAAGTACAGCGTTAAGTGTAAGGTTGACAGTTAAGGCATCTAGTATTTGTGGTGGTGGACTTACTACAAGTTTTTGTTAAATTATACCCTCTAACTTCTCTCAGCAGCAAAAAGCAGGATGCTACTTTGTACATTTCTTTCACCAAAACTAAGGTACTGTTAAATGAATGTATAAATTTAGTATTACAAAGTTGTCTGATTCAAAGTCCATCAAAATGAGAGAAAAAAAAATCTTAATTCACTTCAATGGACTGTGAGTCAGCTCCTTTTAGTCTAAAAGTTGCTAATGTGGAAACTGTTACATCCTTATTAAAATATTTCATGAAAAGCTTTCACAATTGTACAGTTTATTTTCTTTTACTTCCTAGTAGACAAGATTTAAAGAAAACTTGCAAATATTAAATTTTGTAATGTTTTACATGTACATGTGGGGAAAAAAGGATGAAATCACTTTATAAGCTCAATTAAAATTTTCACAGAAATCAAACAACTGTCAAAACAGTAAAATGCCCCATGATATCCATGATGCTATTTCCAGGGCTTCACTTGAATTCTCACACACAATATCTTCAAGATGGCATAAATCTCATAATCTTATGCGGTCCTTTTCACCGAGGCATATTCATATGTATCGTCAGATTAAACAGAGAGTCAGTCTACTTTTTACTGTTGAATTTGTTTAATATCAGACACAACGAAGCAAGAGTGAAAAAGCATAAAGATTCATGGGGCACAGTCAGCTTTGATGAAAAGTTGAACTGGGTTTTGTTCTTTCATTTATTTTTCTCTTTGCCTTGTGAAGGTTGCGATGGAAGCCTGCACACCTAGCAGCGTACGCACTTTAGTTTCAGTTCTCGCAGGCACATCGCAGAGGCCGGAGCTTCAGTAGGTGGCAGGCTTGCCTTCAAACGGATGGGCTGATTCACGCCCAGCCAGCACTGCTCCTATGACTCCTGGCTAAAACACTCTGTGTGGTTTCAGCTGGAAACAAAATCTGTTTATCCCAAACTAACAGTTGTTCCAGCTATTTTTCACTCGGGGGGAGGTGATCATCAGCAGTAAATCATTCAGTTTAGCTAGAAAGAAAGTTAGTTAGTTCATTTTCTGTTGCTATTCAAAATAGTAGAACATAACTACCAGGAAGAAAAGAAGTTGTTCTCATGAAATAATACATACCAGAAAATGAACCAAACTCTTTTTAATGGCTTCCAAATGGCAAGTAAAAGTATTGAGATTTCACATGGAAATTGCTTTAACTAATGCTTAATTCACTGAAAATAAAGAGTACAGTGGTTTATTTCTTGGTGACATTTAGACTTTTTATACAGCTACAAGTGAGTGAATTGTAATTTTTAACCAGTAGTAATTTTTTTGCTCTTCCCCCATAAATTTTGGTTTATATTTTAAAAACACTGCATTCACGTTGTCATGGAAATTGGCCTTGTGGCCACTGATACACAGGCAACTTTTGCACTTTGTTTAGCCTGAGAGCCATACCCAGCAGTGGGACAGTGCCAAGCAGCACCCAGTCAATGGACTGGACTGTTTCCTGCAGCAGGCATTCCAGAGAACAGCCTTCACGTGGAACACTCACCGGGTGGGCAGCACACAGCAGCAGCAGCAGCAGCATTTTCCCACTCAAAGAAAGGTGCAGAGGAAATCACTTTCCTTTCTCACCAGGCTTCCCTGTGCAGTAGCAAAGAGAACACGTCTCAGAATCCTGAGGCAGAGTGGCACACGCAGTTAGTGGACTTGAACAGGACTGGTCACAGAGGCACATTGTATCTGGGCAGTGGATGAAAGAGGTGATGGCTGCATGCAGATGTTCTGCCTTTTCAGATGGTCCCTACAGCAGAAAACATTACATTTCTTTGCATTCAACACTTAAAGAACCCATTTGATTTCTTCACAGGGAATGAGAGGCAGTTTTCTGAATGTGATGTAAGAACTCCTGAAATGCCAACTTTCCAGTGAATCAGAATTTTAAAAAGGCTTTCTGGTTATTTCTGGAAATCTAAAAATCTGCGTTTCTAATGTATGTACCATTCTCTAGCAACACTGTGACTATTTGCTGTATTTTAACTTCTTTTCAAAATCAGCATCCTAGTTTGAAATATTAAACTAAATCTTACTGAAATAAAATAACCCAGTGATGTCATACATTCAAGTTATATAAGATTTGACTTTACTCTGTCATATATCTAGAACAGTGACAACTTATTGTCTTATAATCCTGATTAAAAAAATAGATCCACAAAAAATAATTTCAAAAATTCCGAAGAAATTAGCCAAGAAAGAAATATCAATCCAGTGTTCTAAACTCTGTGATTTCAGTCCCTAGGAACCTTACATGACACAAGGGCTCTACAGACAAGAATGAGAATTATGAATCTCTAGAGGAGGATAAAATATTTAGACTGAATTGTGTATTCAGCACTTCCATCCTCTTCAACATAGCCTTATTTGGCTGACAACTTCAGGCTATGCCACAGAAAGAAAGGATTGTTTACTAATTAGATTTCTCTTTAAGAAAAATGCTTTTAGATATTACATTTTGTGGAGAGAAATGGCCAAGAAAAATAGGTGAACCTGAGAGTATTTCAAAATATATCATTAGACAGCTACAAGCCAAGCACAATTATGACAAGACAGATGCTTTTCAATAAAAGCTAACTAAGCCCACTCCCTTCCAACTTTGTTTCTCCAAAAGCCTAAAATCCGGGTTTGGCAGAGCAATAAGCAGCTGTGAAGCAGAGATAGCAAGGTGCTGTATCCTGCCTGAGGTATCCAGGTTTTTGTGTCCAGTCTGGATGGAATACATTTGTCATGATATGTTTATCATGTCTATGATGGGTAGAATCACCTTGAAAATGATATCAATGTATAGAAAATTCCTTCTACTCTCCATTCCCCCCAACCCCTCTCCCAAAATGTCTTTTCTGTCCAAGCTCTTACACTTTGTAATATGCTCAAGGGCTGCTCTGTGGGTTCTTGAGCTTCCTAACTAGAAAGGCTCGGATAAAAGTGCCCAAATTCACCGCACAGGGAGGTTGTAGGACAGATAACAATTACCAGATTTCTGACTTGGGATCTGAACTGTGTTGTATTTATGACTTGGAACTGGATTGTATTGTCTCCAGTTACCTTGTTGGTGATGGTGCCGCTGTCAGTGCACGTGTGGGCCCTACCAGCCCAGGGGAAGCTCCTGAAGGGTGCTGGACTGCCCTGCACTGCACTTCATCCAGCTGAGCAAGACCAGGGGACACCAGTGTCCCTGCCACGGGCTGAGTGTGGCACAAGCTCGACTCATTCACACAGCGCTGGCCCGTGCCCGCATTCACAATGGAAAACCCAAGGGATTGCTGGTCAACTGGAGTGCTCTAAAACATGGCAAAGATGGATATTTGGAGGAGAATGGATATAAAAGAAGGTAAAAGTGGTGGATATTTGATGGTGAGAAGACTGAGAGAGAAAGAATCTGAAATGGAGAAAAATCAAGTAGGTGATGGCCAGGAGAGGCCATTTTGTCAAGAGCAGAGGTAAATAAAGTTCAGCATAGGGATTGCAAAGCATGACTTGGCTCTTTCACATAATTGACTTTGACTGTTTAGGGTGCAGCAAATACATAAACTCTCAACTCAGAAAAAAAATATGAAGTTGTGCTTTTTATATCAGCTACTGTTTTCAAAGTTGGCTGTTATTTTTGAAGGTTAGAAAGTATCTAGGCATCTTTTTCTAAGAACTAAATGAAAATTTAGGTACTTTATGGAATTAATAGAAACAGGAAAACTAGGCAGAAATAGATAGATAGATAAAATATTTTTTTTACTGTAATTTATTTTGGTTTTCTTCAGATTCTTTGAATTTCACAGATTTACTTTTCCTTTATCATTAAAACAGAGAAAAAGACCTAAAATTTTTTTGCTCAACACAAACCAAGAAGAACACCATACTGACAGGACAGAAATTGAGTAGAGAAGAATTTTCACTGTCATAAAGTAAAATTTACAGAATTTCTTACTTGAAAAGAATATTCAGTACAATGACTAGAAAAATCCTTTCCCTTAGAGAAAAATATAATTGTAAGAATGAAAAGTAATGTAACATTCCTCTGCACAGACATTAAAGACTTAGATCACTTATAATCTCACTTAAACTATCTGTACTTATGATCTTCTGTTATGTGCCAGAGAACAGCGTAAATCATTCTTATCAGTCAAAACCACAAGGCCTGCTGGTTACACGCCATAAACAAAACCATGCTGTTCTGACAGGTTATAGCCCTTGTGCTGTTTCTGGCTTAATGACTGGAAATGTTTGTTTGCAAACCACATTTTGAGTAACGCTTGAAAACATATGCAGCAAGAAGATGTTTAGGACAGATTAACCCTGGTAAAGATGGATGCTTGCCTGTGTTTCTCATCTTTCCCTCCTCAGCTCATTCTGTCTGCAGATCTGAAGTCTTCTTTCTCTTATATTACCCATAAAATACATAATAGTAGTTGTTTTCCCATTTTTCTGACTCAGAATGCAAAAGGACTGGCAAATGGAAAGAGGGGAAGGACATAACAAATGCATAACAAACCACCACTACCACATCTCTGCATTCCCCAGCTCCACTGCGGCTTCCACTGCATCTGGAGTCCTGTGTTCTCCCCTGGGGTTCCCAACACACGAAGGATGTGGACATGCTGGAGTCCAGAGAAGGCCACCAAGATGATCTGAGTGCAAGAACCCCTTTCCTGCGAAGATAGGCTGAAAGAGTTGGGGTGGTTCAACCTGGAAAAGAGAAGGCTTCCACTACTTGCAAACAACCTTCCAGTACCTACAAGAAAGTTGAAGAACATTTTCCTAGGGCTTGTGGTGACAGGCCAAAGGGGAGTGGCTTCAAACAAAGAGGGTAGGTGTGGATTAGGTATGAGGAGGAAATTTTTTGCTATGAGAGTGTGAGACTCTGGACCAGTTTGCTCAGCAAAGTTGTGAATCCCCACCCCCTGAAGTTCAAGGCCAGGCTGGATGGGGCTCTGAGCAGCCTGGTCTGTGGAAGGTGTCCCTGTGCACAGCAGGGGGGTGGAACAAGATCTTTAAGGTCCCTTCCATCCCAAACCATTCTATGATTTTGTGGTTCTAGTCAACAACACAGAAAAGGGAGAAGAGTTGCTCGCTAATAGCTGACTCCCTGTACACACCCACTTTCTAGTCTTCCAGACTACAAGCCCAGAAGAGAAAGACAAGGCTGCATATTGGGGGAAAAGGAAAAGACTTTAAGTTTAATGTTTTGAAGCCCTGGGAATGTGGTTACTGCTGCTGCTGGCCTGATGTGTTTGCCTTTTGAGTCAGTTATATATCTTTAGTGAAATAAATGAATTGTCACACTACAGCCTTGGTAAGTGTCCACATACTGAAGAAGTAAAAAGTATTATTTTTAGAAGGAAAGACATTGAATCTACCAGTGATTCACCTCCATGTAATAAATGAGGAAATATAACTGAGATTTAAAACCTGAAAATATAAGGTGAGAGGAAATTTCTAGGGGAAGCACAGAATCAATTGTATTTTTAATATTCTTTAAGCTATACAATACACTTCAACAAGGAGAAAATCAGAAATACTCCAGTTTTTCCCACGTCTACTTATAGATTTCATTTGAATCTCATAGAACACCTAATTAAGCCCTTAACAGCACAAATCATTATTTTTTTAAAAAATGTGGAAATTAAACTTTTATTTCTGATTCTTTGATGAAACAAACCGTTTAAAATTCATCACTTGTTCATAAATAAAATGTGCAGCTGATAAATTATATGCCTGCCGATCAAACTATCTTTGTAAGAATTCAGGAAATCTAAAATTGACAAGATGAGACACTTCTTGGATAACTGTGACAGACAAGAGATCTGGACATTCCTATTCTTTGCAGGAATCACCATTTTCAAATGTAGATTAACAGTTTCTTGCTATCACCATTTCATTACAAATGTAAGCATTTTAAAACTCACAGATACAAACTTTATACATGATTTATATGGCTTTAATATGGGATGAAATGAATTTTTTCCTGCTCTGGAAAAACAGTTGGAATATAATATGCTTATATCATGGTTAGTCAATGTACATGTACACAACATGAAAGAAAAGTCAAGATTTGTCTCTATCCTTACCATGTTTTGGAAAATTAGTTGCATTTGATTGTGTGTTTTTTATAAGGTGTTACATAATATTTTTTTAAAAAATTGCATCTACTTCTATAATCAGACACTTTTATTATCTCAGTACTTGTTATGATTATTTGTACTCATTATGACCTTAATTATTCTCCTTCGATGGATGTAAACAGCAAACCTCGCTGTGAATCTGCCTTGCAGACCAGAGAATAATGGTTGTGTTATGAACCAATGGCTGCATGACAGATATGTGTAGGCTTCTCATTCACTAAAGACCCAATTTGTTCAAGAGTGGAAAGCTAAAATGATCAATCCTTTCTCCCAAACCATCTTCTTTTTGGTCTGAACCATTAGACAAAGAGAAATGAATGCATTTCAAACTGGCTCAGGTGCCAAACAAGTCCAAATGCTATTTGTTTTGTATTCTACTGACTGCAAAAATAAGGTAAAGAACCCCAGACATACTCAACAAGAATCTATAACCTGTAAAAGCAATAAAAGCAATAATAAAATCATGACCATTTACCATACCTTGAAGAGACAGAAGGCACCATGAGCTTCCTTTCCGAAAAGTGATTTGCACAGCTGGACACTTAAGTGAGCTGATTTTTCTGATTTAATTTTAAATGTGTATTTTACAGGCATTTAAATATAAGTAGTCTCCATATGCCTTCTTTACAGTCAATGCAGAGAAAGGCCACTTTCAGGATGTAATTCATCGGTCCTGTTTTCAGCATCAAGTCTAAAATGAGATTAGTTGCAGGCACATATTTCTCTCTATAGGCAGTAAGGGAGTCTAGGTGAGTGAAAAAGTCTAGATCAACTGTTGGAGATGTCTACACATGGTAAGATGGATCCCATCCTTAGATGTAAAATAGTCTGGTTTCAGATGAGTCAAATTATAAACCAGGGGGAAGGTAGTAGAGCCCTTGAGTAGTCCTCTAGACAAATATCTAATGATCCTGAATTGTGTGAGGAAAAAGAACACTCAAATCAAAAGATGATTTCACAGGAAGATCGAAACGGGAATTATGAGACAGGTGAATGGCTTGCAAGGGCATGAACTTGTATGTTTTAACTGAGTAGTCTGAGTCACATACTGAGAGATGCCAAAATAAGTAGTCAGGTGCTTTGCTCAGCACTTAATTGTGTGCTTGGTAAGACTCCAGAAACAGAGAATGAGAGAATTTCTAGAGTTTAGAAAAACACACCTGGACAATACTATCAAGAATTCAGCTATCTAATATGTGAAAGACTAAACCATAGGAAAAAAAAGCAATTTAGAGAGGCTCTCATTCATCTTAGTTGCTACGTGCCTATAAAGTCCCTGATAGAAGAGGAGAGCTCCACATACACCATTCCATAAAAGAAATTACTTACAGTGACAGCAACAGGAGTGTTATTAAGAAATAAGGCATTAATGGCTAAGTCATTTTCCACATCTGAATGTAGAATCTAGGCTCCTGCCAAAGGTGAAAATGCCTGCCTTCTGAAATACAAATGTCAGATAAACAGATTAGAAAAGTATGCAGATTATGAGTCACCTGGTAATGAGTAACATTCTCACCTAGCTGGATTTAATTCCTGTCATGATACAAGGGAATTTATGGCTACAGTCAGTCTGACAGCTCACAAATATCAGTGACCTCTTTACCAAAAACAAAATACTATTTTCCAGAGAGCAATTGCCTATCACCACTGAAGGGAGAGAGAGGGAAAAAGAAAATACTATGTAATTTTTATCCTTAGCAGATGTTTACACAATATTTATCATCAAGTCTTTGCTTGCAGGAAAAATAGGTAATAATTACACACACTATTTTTTGAAACAGAGATCTTTAAATTCAACAGGAAAGTGTCAAAATTAAAGCAGTAGGCAGAATGTCAGCTCTCAAGAGAGGGAAACAAATAAGCAAGTGTATTTAAAAAGCCATTTCAGAGCTTAAAGTTTTCTTAAGGGAAGAAAATATTTCCTTATTCTCCCTGCACCTCAAAAGGCTTGGATGAGGCCAGTTAGCTGAGTATAACTGCACTCAGAAAACCTTGAATCAATATTTAATATTCCAGTTTCAATTGAAAACCAACACCATAATAATCATAAGTGAGCATCAGCACTCTGAACTGCACGGAAAGCAAGTTCTGCAGCCGGGACGAAAGCTCCTCTACAGGAATTCCCAAGGGAAATCACAAAGGAAGTGTTTACCTCATTTAGAAAAGGGCACAAATGGTGACTCTTTCCTTACTCTCAAAGGACTCCGTGAAAAACAATATATCTGACTAAAGAGAATGAGATTTGCATGATGTATTTGGACTCACGTTAGCTCCCCCCGCAGTGTGGTGTGTCAGCACCTTTTCTGATTCTAAAGGAGGCCCATATTGCATACAGCAAGCAAGTTTTGTAACAACACAACTTAGGAGAAAACCTGTAACTGAAAAATTTATTCTCTGCTACAATAAAAAAGAGTATGAAGTAACAAACAGGGCAGGGATTTACATCATCCTTTATTCTTTTCTTCAGCCGAAGTGTAAAACTGACTCCCCATTAACCTCTCACTTCCTCAGCAGTTTAATGACTTTCTAAGTATAGAAATGCTCTTTCATTTTTAAGAACGTCAGTATAAAAGCACAGGGGTTGCAGTTTCATCCAAAATTATGGCAGTTCACCTCTCCAAAAGGTCCAGCAATTAGATTGAAAACGAGAGCCTCCAAGTACCACTCAGGCAAGGAGTGACTTCTAAATCACAAGATGCAAATGCTCAAAGTGGTCCCCTTTATGCTTGCTCCAAGTAAGGCACCCGACGAACAATTTCTGAGAGGATAAAAACACACAATTGTTGCAGCTGCAATCGCTCTGTCGACCAGGCTGATCTATTTATATTTTTGTGAAATCAGCACCGAACTAACTGCTTTTCAGACGGACTCGTGACTGTCCAAATACTTCAATCCCCTCTAAAGAACGTCGCTGCGCGCTCCTGCGTCTGATAATATGCGAGCCCTGCCCAGCCAAGTCCCGCGGCGCCTCTCCCTCGGCTCCCCGCGGCAGCAGGGCTGGGACACGGAGGGACGTGGGGAGCCGAACGCTGGCCCGGGTGGCAGCTGCTGCTCAGGACAGCCCCACGGCTATTCACCGCCTGCTCCTCCGCTGGGCTCCGCGGAGCCTGCCTCCGCCTTGCTGCCGGCCTCCTTGTCGCCCCGGCCCTCGGATTTGTTGTTAAAGCAGATTTTGAACACCCCCAGGACGGTCATGACCAGGATGATCAGTACCACAACCGCGACCGTCACCAGGATGAAAACATAATTGGAAGAGGAGGAGGAGGAGGAGGAGGGGGGCGGCGGAGCAGCCGTCCTCTCCCCGCCGGCGGCGGCCGTGGTGATGGCGGGCGGCTCCGTGGAACCCCCGGGTGTCGGGATGGAGGGAAGCCGCCCCTCCGGCCTGGCACCCGACGGCTCCGCGGGGCTGCCTGCAGCGGTGGGGGCCGGCCCCGTGCCCGGGCAGGGAGTTCCGTCCGGGCCGTCGGGGGTGCAGGCACAGGCGAAGCCGCCGGCAGCATCGCGGCACCCGGCGGCCTCGGCGCACTGCCCGCTGTCGGGGCTCCTGCGGCCGAAGGGGCAGGGGCAGAGGGGCTTCTCTGCCGCCTTCCAAGCGAAGCCGCCCGGCTCGGGCTGGCAGGTGAGCCGCACCTCCCCGCCGGGACACGCCACCGTCAGCACGCTGCCCGGCGGGCTGAAGCCGGGGCCGCCGCTGCGCTCTTCGAAGGGGAGCCGGTAGTCGAGGTCGAGGGCGTCCGCGGGGCTGAGGTCGGGGCAGGCACCTTCGTACTGGTACTTGCAGAGGTAGCCCGGGCTTTTCAGCCGGCAGACCCGCTCCTTCCAGCCCCAGCTGCGGCCGTCCCCGGGGTCAGCCGCCAGGTGCAGCCCGGCGCAGCGGGCGGTGAGGCAGGACCGCAGGGGCTCCTGCAGCCACCTGTCGAGCGCCGCCGGCGCCTCCTGCGGTGCCGTCCCACCCCCGACGCCCTCCCAGGAGAAGCCGCGGAGCGGCTGCTCCTTGCGGGTGCAGACGGAGGCGTTCCTCTTCAGCCCGACCCAGAACAGCTCGGGCGCGGGCACCGCGGTCTCTGCCAGCAGCTGTAGCAGCAGGCGCAGCTCCGGCTCGCCGCTGACCCAGGCGAGGCTGCCCCGCCGCCGTTCGCAGGCGCCGCGGGCCTCGGCGAACGAGACGTTGGCCATGTGGGCGCTGAAGCAGGCGCCGGCGAGCAGGCAGCGCACGGCGGCCCTCGGGGCTGGCGAACTCCGGCTCAGGGCGCAGGCCACAGCCAGGAGCAGGCACCAGGGCCCGGCCCGCCTCATGCCGGCGGCGGGACGCGGCGGGCTGAGGGGCTCGGGCTGCCCCTGCGCCTGTGGTGGCGTTCGGCCCCGGCTGGGGCTGGCCTCTGCTGCCCGTGCAGTCCCTCTCCAGCGCCGGCCCCGCTCCCACGGCCCTCCCCCGGGCCTGCCGAAGGAAACGTGTCGGGGGCCGCGGCTGACCTCGGCATCCTCCGTTTGTTGGAGGGCCCAGGACAAGCGGCTCCCGGCGCCGCCAGGAAGAGCTCGCCCAGCCCGGCGGGCGGGTGTCCAGCCGCGGGGTAGGACGGTGCCTCCTCCGCTGTGGGAAGGGCCCGGAGGCTGGCAAAGCCCAGAGCCGCAGCTGTCGGACCGGGGTCACGGGCCTCGTGTCAGGCCCGTGTCCCCGAGATGCTGGGCCCATCTTACTAGCTTGTTGCACAGCGCTTTCCGGAGAAAAGTGGTCCAGCTATCTCTTCCTTGAAGGATAGAGGTTTCCTGCTTAGGCGAGCCTATGCAATCGACCCCTTAGCTCCCGATACAGGGGGCGATTTAACAGTCACAAAAACTGAATTCAGCTCATGGTTTTCCAGCAAGCTGACCTAAATGCTTCATACATCAGGTGCCTGCATTTACTTCAGTAGTTGTTCTTGAATAAGTTTCACTGATCCACTGCCACTGTTCCTCTTCATGTAGCCCCCATGTTGCCTCATTTTCATACTCCTTACTGTTATTTCTGTGTGCTGTTTCCTGATGTGCACATTCAGATACAGCACATATGTGAGTCTCTTCCTGGGTATTTTATATGGCATGAAACTGCAGGCATGTATGTGCATTTTGTTTTCCAGGTTTCAGTTTGGAAGAATCCGTGTCAATGGTTTTGGTTTTGTGAATAAAACATAATACGAATTTCTAGTATTTGAATACCATGGCTGGAGGCGGGAAGGAGAAGGAGAAAAAAGGCAAAAAGTAAATAATTGCAGACCATTTGAGTGCCAGTAGACTTGGTTTTATGGAAAATAGGTTTTCCTAACAAAACAAGAACTTGTTGGCTTAATTCTAGATGAAGTCAGATTTTTGTTTAATCAGGGTGTCGAGATGCTAACAGCCACCTAAGTCAAAGTATATGGTGTTGCAGCAGCTGTGCATTCAGAGCTCTGCTGCCTACTGGAATTGTAACTCCTGCATTCACTCTTCTCCATGGTGCACCACGGCAGAGGCATCGACCCATCTCCCTGTGTGGGTTAGCACATGGAGATTCTTACTGCCTGCTTGCATTTTACACCAGAAAGATGTGATTCATTTTGCATCAGGAAGCTTTATCACCTGCTATTCACATCCCTAGTTCTTTTGTGGATCAAGCTTTAAATGTACCCAAACTAAATGAATTGTTCCTTGAGCCCCCTGTTTTTCTTGATGATGTGCAAAAGTGTCAAGTTAGTATCCTGAGCCATTTTCCCCAAATCTGGTTGATAGGTTTGAGAGAGAAGAGAGTTTGCTACAGCTTTACTATTGCCATCTTACTGGGGAATGCTCACAAAGCTTTGCCTAATATTCCTCTGCAATCCTACAAAATCACTTTGTTTTCTCTTTCAAAATTGAGTTCATTTATTATAGACAAATAGAAGATAAACTTTATAAGTAGAAGGATAANAGAAGGAATAATGTAGAAGCCCCAACATTTTCATATTATTCTTCAAATATAGGACTTTGTCCCTGAGGAGGAGAGTGCAGCTCAGTCCATGACAACACTTGCTCCCTTGTGTCTCTTCTCAGCTGTCAGCCAAGGGCATGATTTGAGCCGTCTGGGCTGCCCTCTCTACCAGGTAATTGATGGCTATTACTGGCTCATTTCACACAGGCCATGACTTTAATTTCCTAGGCTATATATGAACCAGCAAACTGGCAAACCAGTTTAGAAACAATAGGTTAGCCACCAGTGCCCTGGGCACTCCAGTGTCATTGGAAGAACTTGTACTGCACACAGAAAGATGAAAACATTTTATTGGCAAAGCTGAAGGCTTCTGCCAGCCGAAAAGAGAGGCTCTGGCTGTCCATCTGCTCGACCTGCCTGTATATCTGCTCTCCTCTCCTATTGCTGCCCCTGAATGTCCTGCAAAATATTTTAAAAATAACAGGTCTGCTGGATCTCTGGAAAACAGCTCTTTCTCGGTTTCTTTATTGTTCTTTCTAGTTCTTACATTTAGGTAAATAAGAAATCACTCTTCATGGGGCCTTTTCTGGAGAAGTCCTTTTTGAAAGAGAGGATTAGCTACTCCCACACAAATGCTGGTACCAGTCCACAAGTGAGGCTAAAAAACTAAACTTTTACATATAAAGAAGGTTTTATTAAACCAATGTGAATGTTAAACTGATGGATGTATAAGCTCTAATGTAGGTGTTGCTTTCAATAGTTAAAGCTTTATTTAGGTGTAGTCATTCCTTAGTCTTCTTTTCTCTAAGATCTTAGCCCTTGAAAAAACATTGATTTGCTTTAATTGTATTTTGGTAAGAGCCATTGGGTTTTTTTTATTTTATTATGTAACTCTATCTATCTTATAATAACATGTTCATTTTTATTAAGGAGCTGTGTGAGAAGTGCTGAACTAATAAAACTATTTTTTCTCTTTTAGGATGGGTTCCTTTTGTATTTTTATAAGGTAAATTACAACTATTCTTTTTGCAACTAACCAGGAAATTTGTCATCCATATACCAGCACATCCTTTGCTACTGCTAGGGCCTAAGGGGGTGTATTTTCATTAGAAGTAGTCTTGTTGAGGGATACAGTATCCAGATCTTGCTAAGAGCCATATTTTACTTCTCAGAGGTAGATGGATGACAAAGTAAAAGAGATCTGCCTTGCTTCAAAGGGGACAAGTAAAATGATCATGTCACACTAAAATGTGTAGAGCATAAGGACAGTAAATTTCTCTTCCCCAAAGGGGATACAGGAAATCTTCTGGAAATAGATCTGTCTACCCGTTATATGACAAAACCTGGAGACAGTATCTAATATCAGAAGCAGCTATCTTTTCTGCTGTTGTGCACCCCCATTTATCACCTGCTTCGTTGCATGATACCCCTGCTGGGTTGTCTTTTCCAAACTCTGTAAGGAACCTTGTAATCTTCAAAGTCCTTTTGAGAGATGAAGAATTAAATTCTTACGATCGTGCAATTTGTTGCAATAAGGCAGAAATTCTTGTTTTCATTTGGTAATGATACCCATTTGTTTGGGGCTGGAACTATGGACAAGGAGCAAGAAATGAGGATCAGTGTTCTGGCAGCACTGCCTGTTTGCACAGCTTCAGCCTTTTAGCTTGCTGCAGCCTTGCAGAGTCTACACCAGTTGGCTGTGGTCGGGCTGCACAGTCCCTATGAGTTCTCTCCTTCCCTCTGATCCCAACTGGTATCACTACTGGATCCAGACATCCTTCTGCTGAATTTGTTGTGGGTAAAGTCAAGACTTACTTCCCATCTTTCAGTGTTCTGCTAAGATATAGGTAATAATTTAAATAACCTAATGTAAACAGGTATTTTAAACAAGTGAAAATTTTTGTCACTTAGCAGTGTGCCTCAAAAATTATGCATTAAATCTTCCTTTTGTTACTAAGTGCTCCATGAAACAATATCTATATAATATAAAAATATATATTGTATACTATAGCATTTTATGTATACATATATATGGTTTATCAAATAAGGCAGCCCTATATTTCACATGTAACTTGTGTTTAGACAAAGTATTTTCTCACTAAATCATTATATTATTCTTTAAGAAAATAATTTTAAAATTAAGACTGNCTGGAAATAGATCTGTCTACCCGTTATATGACAAAACCTGGAGACAGTATCTAATATCAGAAGCAGCTATCTTTTCTGCTGTTGTGCACCCCCATTTATCACCTGCTTCGTTGCATGATACCCCTGCTGGGTTGTCTTTTCCAAACTCTGTAAGGAACCTTGTAATCTTCAAAGTCCTTTTGAGAGATGAAGAATTAAATTCTTACGATCGTGCAATTTGTTGCAATAAGGCAGAAATTCTTGTTTTCATTTGGTAATGATACCCATTTGTTTGGGGCTGGAACTATGGACAAGGAGCAAGAAATGAGGATCAGTGTTCTGGCAGCACTGCCTGTTTGCACAGCTTCAGCCTTTTAGCTTGCTGCAGCCTTGCAGAGTCTACACCAGTTGGCTGTGGTCGGGCTGCACAGTCCCTATGAGTTCTCTCCTTCCCTCTGATCCCAACTGGTATCACTACTGGATCCAGACATCCTTCTGCTGAATTTGTTGTGGGTAAAGTCAAGACTTACTTCCCATCTTTCAGTGTTCTGCTAAGATATAGGTAATAATTTAAATAACCTAATGTAAACAGGTATTTTAAACAAGTGAAAATTTTTGTCACTTAGCAGTGTGCCTCAAAAATTATGCATTAAATCTTCCTTTTGTTACTAAGTGCTCCATGAAACAATATCTATATAATATAAAAATATATATTGTATACTATAGCATTTTATGTATACATATATATGGTTTATCAAATAAGGCAGCCCTATATTTCACATGTAACTTGTGTTTAGACAAAGTATTTTCTCACTAAATCATTATATTATTCTTTAAGAAAATAATTTTAAAATTAAGACTGTCTTGAAGTCAATGAGAACTCTCCTCTCATTTCAACAGTGACAAGATTTTCCATTAATTTCTCTGCATCAGACAAACAACTTGCAACAAGGAATAAAAATTCCAGGTGGAATCCAGCATGCTTTTGTTACTTTTCCAGACAATGGGACATGAAATGAAAATAAGAATTTCTGCCTTATTGTAACAAATTGCACGATCGTAAGAATTTAATTATTCATCTCTCAAAAGGACTTTGTAGATTACAAGGTTCACTTACAAGAGTTTGAAAAAGACAACCCAGCAGGGGTCATGCAAGTCCCTGTCTACTGTAAAAATAATTTCTAGTGACATTATAACGTAGCTTTGGGACTTAAGGAATGGTATTTAACTGCTGGTATGAACACAGCACATAAAACGTAACGTATCTGTTACATTTATGACATAGACATAAAATACAACTAATCCTCACCTGCTAGGGGGACATTTACTAGATGAACTACATTTGTGTGGCTGTAGCATTACCCCACATGCATATGTTCCCCTTAAAGTCTGATCAGTTTATATGTTCATGTGTCCATTGCTGTATGGGAGAATAGTTACCACTTCCATTCATCTTTAATGAGTTATTAAGGAAGATTCCCATTCTCCAGAACTTCATAACTCTCAAATTAAACACACTAAATATTTTCCAAAAATACTGTAGAGTATAAGTATTTTTTATTCTCACTCTAGCTCACTCCCTCCCTTATGCTAACTGGATAATTCATACTAGTTCCATCCCAGCCTTCAAATTCTTCACAAGTCCTGTATTATCTAGCACTGTCTGGCCCCACATGAGCTTTGTGTTGAGTATACATTGGCATGAGGGGATCCACAAGAACTGGAGGTGGGTATGGCCATATGGTCTATTTTGCAGAAAGCAATGTCAGAAATAGTAAAAGCACTGAAATGCATCATGGTATGAAACCTCCCTGCATCATCTTCTCTTTTCTCCACACGTTGAATGGCAGACACCCAGCAGTGGTCAGAGCTTTGAGTGGTTTGACATATCCTGTAGGTCCACGTGAAGTGTCTGCATGCTGCAAAATCTGAGCTGTCAGTTGTCTTTTTGTGTGTACCTGTATTTCAATGTTTGATTACTTATGGAGAGGAGAGGAGCAAACAGAAGAGGAGAATTAGAGACTAATTCAGATTTACCCCAATACTATTACATGTTTTTAGTATATTATCAGATGTTCACCTAAATAAAAGCATTTTTGGAAACCAGTGAATTTCCATTTGACGTGAGAAACACCTACACTTTTAGTAACTTCCTATAGTATTGTAATTCTACAACAAATTTCTAGGACTGGCAGGCTTCTTGGGATGAGACAAAATTTCCTAGGGAAATAAAGTAAAATAGAAGGAAATCTATTGGTAAAGGGCTGATTTAACTTCTTGGCCTTTTGCCCAGACTGACCATTTCAGAGAGTGTCTCATAGTATTTGCTTGAAAATGGGTAAGGGATACAGGCTAGTAAGAATAAAAGCAAGAAGGAGCAGCTGTAAGATGGAGAGGCAGCAGATGCTTGTCTACACAAGCAGCTAATTCAAAATGAAAAAAATAAAAGGAAGGAAGAAAATTCTGAGCCTAGTGAAATAATTGTTGTCATGGAGATTATAGGAGGTAAACATACCTTTTATGGAAATATTTATTACCATTCCTTTTGTGAGACTAGACAGACTAAAAAGGCTGTAGTTCACTTTATTGATGCATTTCCCTCCTTTCCCTTTTTATATAATGGCAATTCTTAAAGCGTTTCCTTCTCAAGAAGTTCTGTTTAAAATGTTCCTCATTGTTTGCTTGCAAGACAGAAGCAAAGTATCTGTGTACTGTTCAAGGGGGAGAAGAAATTCTTGCTGCATGGCTTTTTTCCTTTCCTGCTTATCATGGTAAAAAGGCCAACAGTGCTGTCCTTTGCACTTGTGTGTTAAATGTGTGTTCAGCGGTACTTACTCTAGCTATCCTAAATGCTTCTATACTCATCAGCTGGTACTTAGGAGCCTGAAGTTTTACAGGAAATAAAGACAAGGGAGTTCTTTATATGCTCTGGAAGAAGTCCCTTTTGAATGTGGATAGGCTAAAGAAAAAAAAATAGTGTCTGACTTTGGACTTCCCCTACACCAGGATGTGAAATATTCAAGACTGACAATACTCTTCGTCTAATTAAAATAGGAAAATTAAGTTCATATCTTACCTTTATTTTCCAGAAATGATTAATGGTCTAAGTAATGGGTATGTCTTACCTGCAGTTCTTTCATGTGAAGGTTAAAATCCTTTTGACCGTTTTCCCCAATTTAAATGAAACAAATATCTAATATGACATATTAAGATGTTGTTTTTCAAAGATTGAGGTTTATCAACACTAAAGGCATCAAAGAAAAATCATTTCAGAACACAGTCACATATTCCTTACATTAGCAATTACGAATTCAGAAGGTAGACTTGATCTATGTTTTCATCCATAACCAGGTTCTGTTATTTTGATATAGGTTTTTATTTTTGTAGTATGGTTGTGTGCCAGGCCAGGTTTGATTGATTTATTATTTCTATTGAATTATATCATACAGTAGCAGCAAAGATACAGTCTTTGTGCTACTCATATGAATATCTCAGGGCTGCAGGAAATACATGAACATCCTGTGGCTCCTGTGCAGACTGAGTCCCACCTGAGCCTGTCATTAATCTGTTCTGTGGTGGGTATGTATGTGAAAGGGAAAGTGCTCCTCTGCAAACTGTGTACCCTGTGGGTGTGTGTATGCCCATTCTGCCTGTGTCTGGACACTTTTGGTTACTCTTCCCCTAATATTCTGGGAATGCTTGAGAAAGATATGCAAGTATTCATACGATAAAATAAAGCCCTAGCTACTGTTTAGTTGAAGACAAAAAACAACCCCAGTATCCATATAATCATGTTTAAAACACGCCATGAATAATAGGATATGAAAACAAAAAGTGGCCTCATTTCCTGGCGTCATTTAGAGTGATGCCAGCCAGAGGCTGCCCTTGAAGATTGCCAGGGTTCAGGGATTGCCCATGAAGGGCCAGACTGTCACCACTGCTCTGCTCTTTTCAGATTTCAGCCATCATAACTTTGTCTACTTCTACGTGGTGTGAAAACAGAGTGACAGTAATTTGTGCTTGGTGCTCATCAGACTCACTGTAATTGAGGGGAGAGGTTAGGGTCTGCAGGAATCTAATTTAGGTACCGATGAGCTCCACCAACAGGCCAAGTTCCCCAGAGGTTGGTCTACTTTCAGCAGTATTTTCCCAGGTAAGGCACGAACGAATGGTGAATGTTGCTTGTTGTTGCTTTAGCTGCCCGTTACTCAGGACAATAGAGAGCCTGCAATCCAGCTGCACCACTTGGCACTTGGGTTCAAAGGGCCTTGGTTTCATATTAGTTGAATAGGAAAGGTCAATAGGAGGTGAAAGACAATTGAATGTGGATAAATAATACGAGAATTGAAGACACAAGTGTTTGACTCACTGCAAGTGTTTGTGCTGATGTGATATTGATCTGAACTAGAAATGTCAAACCCTTCTCCGACCAGAGGTTTAGAAATGCTTCTGATGTGTGTCAGTAAGAGATAAGAATCAGACCAAGAATATATTAGCAGATGCCACAGGGAATAAAGCATAAATGACCCAAGAACAGGTTCCTGTGTATCAGCTACAAATAAGGTGTTCTTACTTGGCAGAGCACATTCTGCTTATGCCTGATCCTTCAGGGCAGTCTGGGTGTGCCAAAGACGCTTCTCCTGGAAGGAGAGGTCAGGCACAAGGAGACTGTTTAAGGTTCATGGGACTGCACCTGTGCCCTCACATGGGGGTGTGGAGGCAAGGATAGAAGTAGATGGATTTGTTGTACACTGAATTTCCACCCCACATATTTTCTGACTGGCCTTCATATTTCACCCTGAGGGCGCAGAAATGGATTCATAAAGGATTTTAGGCATCATGCTACAACTTCCATTTAAAGAATGGATCTTCAAAGCCTCTGCTATGCCATGATTTAACCCTCTAGAGGCACCTCCCCAACATACTAATTTTCCTTCCTGTAAATCGCTTTCCATTTTTCCCATTAGACACATGTGTGCAGCTTGACTTTACACTTGACAAGAATTGTCCCTTCTGTATTATGCTTACTCTTTGATCTCAGATGAATAAAATCAGCTTAATTCGCCTAATGCATAAAGCCTTACGCAAAATGCAGTCAGATCGCAAAAGGACAGGGAAAGGAAATCCTGTAGCCTGGAGGTTAAGGCATTTTTCATGACAAAGCAGAGTTACTTCTGCTGCAGTGATTATTTTTGTATTTTATATCCACTGGAAAAAAAAAAACAAAAAACCTGTCAGGAGAGACAGATGCAGAAGCCCAACTAAGATTGACTGATCTTCTCCTCAAGCACAGGGTTTTGCTTCACATCCCTGCTCCACAGTGTGACAGAAGAAGGATTTGAACATACATCTCTGACATTCAAGTAAGCATATTAATCACTGAGCTGTCTGACTTTTTTCCTTTTACTTATTTAGAGAGACTGACTACATACCAGTTTTCTGATGTATTGGAAAGCAACCAGTGGGGATTTGGACTAAACAAACCTCTTTTCCTTCCTTCTTCCCTGACAGGAAGGGCGTCAGTATGTCTCCATCTTCAAACAAGCTAGGAACATGGGACATTTGACAGAGATTGTTCCTTTGAAGTCAATATTAAATTGAGGCCTGTCTGCAATACTGGATTTGTATTCCAAAGGAACGAGCTCTTACAGAAATATCTAGAGAAGCAGTGCTTTTGCTGAAAAGTTGTGTGTTAGTCTCTTGCTACATCAGGACCAAGGTGGCAATGTTGCTGCTATAAAACCAGTGAGAATCATCCTCTTCTAAATGTATTGGTTTTAGTCTTACCCGTGCTTTGCACCAGTGTACAAAAAAAAAGGGTTTTTATTCTTGAGCATTTAAATATTTAAGAAAAAACAAAAAAAGTAAAAAGTTACTTGCTTCAGTAATTCCCAAAGAGTTTCCATGTCAGTGTAAGAAAACTTAAGGGAATGAATGTACCTAATCTTAGCTAAAATCTCAACACTGTATTTTAACAAAGATTTCGAAGTAATTGTGACTTCAAGTCACTGCTCACAATGGATAACATTTCCAGGGAAACAGGATTGGCACTGGGTTGGTGTTTTTGATTTAGCCAGGCTCCTCTGGTGGGAGAGAAGCAAGGGAGATAGAGGATGAGATAAACCAGACTCTGAATTCTCTTGCCAGACTGGTCATATTAGTCACTACAGAGAGAATTTATCCTGTCCTTCTGACACTCTAAAGATTAGCTTAGTGGTTTAATTATAATTGGTCATGCAACATACACAGTTTTTTTTCTTTTCTTTTTTCTTGTTTTTAATGTGAAGGGACTATGCCATAAACATAAGCCTGAAACAGCCATTTGATTTTCAGTTTCTTTCAGAAAAAAAATTAAACAGGATTAAGGAATCTTAAAATAATATAAATTGCTTCCTTCTAGGTCAAGAAAATATTACACGGAACATCCTTCCTTGAAAAGTAGGCTTTATGCAGATTTAGACTTTAGACTTGTATAGTTACACATATTAACACATGAGTCTATGCAATGACAGTTCAGAGGTGTGCTTGAATGCATTCATTGCTGATATGCTGGACTTATGGCAACTGGACCACAGGTCTCTGAAACTTTGCTCATCTCATCCCCAACAGGATTGAAATGCTTCTGCTGTTCAGTAGTCTTGTATGCTTGTCACCATTAGTGTTCCCTCTAATTTATTTCTCTGTGTGTGACAAATGACCTGAACACCAGTGTGAAACGTGTACCCCTAATTCTCACACTGCTGGAAATGGGACAGCAAAATAAATGAGTGTGCAATCCTCTTTCTTCTTTTCATATTCTGGGGTTCACTCAGTTCATGGTGCAAGTTTCTACAGTTTTATGGCTTCTTCATCATGTCAGAAAGTAAAAATAAGTTATTTTGCAGTGCAGACCCTCAAATTACACAGTGTGCAAGGAAACATACTGATAGACACCTCTTGTGCAAAAACCTCGAACAGACTGAAAACATATCCTCCCAGCCAAATCTTCACTGTGAGAGAGAAAGAGAGAAGGAGAGAGAAGAGAGAGGCATTCAGAGTATTTAGAATTGTCCTTTACTTGACTGGGACCAGTAGTGCACTGCCTGCTTGGGACAAAAATCCCCAAGAAAAGCAGTTTGCCATTCTGGATCTATCTCTGTGCTCCAGAGTTCTGGGCAAAAGATATGAAGGAGGCTGATGGAAGTGGATTTCAGGGCTGTGAGAGCACAGGAGCATCTGGAAGACATGTGTCACATCTCAGCATACCCTGTCCCAGTCCCTACGTCTGCAAGCTAAGATTTTGCAGGTGAGCTTACAGAAATCCTGAACTTGTGTTGATCTGAGGCGTTACCAACCTCCATGCACACACTCCCATTTGCTCACTGCCTGGAGTTGATAATCTCGGGGCTGCCACAAATTTGGGGGTTCTGGTAAAAGCCCTGTCACATTCAGATGTCCTGGCCATTGCAATGGTCACTGGTAAACCTGTTTGTGGCTACAGCTCTGCCTGGCACAGACTGCTCACTCTCCTGGCTCCTCCATTAGGCACAGCTCAGAGGGTGGAAGCCCACTGCTGTGTCAAGCAGCTACCTGCACTGTGTTGTACATCTCAAACAGCCAAGCACACAAACACAAAATTACACTTTCCAGGAGTAAAACTTTATTGCTCCAGTGATGACATTAATTGAATTCAAAGAGTGAGTAGGCTTAGGTGGAATGGTTTCATTCTGAAGCCCGAATGGAGAAAGACAAATATTTCGGAGCCTTGTGCTGTTCTTTTGCTATAATGCCATGTTTTCTAAGGTGATTTATCTAACCCCAGTTTGTACTCCAGGGTGTGGTTTCTAGAATATTGTGATGACCCACCCTTAAGAGGAAGGAACTTCTCTGGGCCTCTACAGTTATTCTCGTTGTGCATAAGCAATACATCCTCTGTCTGAATTCACAAGGTCACCCTGCATGTAGATTGTGCCACTTAAAACAACAACCCTCTGTGTCTGAAAAGCAGGGTAAGGGGCTGAGTGAGCAGGGATTCTGGAAAAACAATACTTGAACACTGAACTAAGGTGGTCTACCTAAGTGTGTGGCCTTAAGAACACCTGTGTAAATATGCATACATGGAAAATAAAATCCTTACCCCCATTAAAAGCAGTGGGAATTTTAACACTAGATTCAGAAAGGCTTGATTGCTATCTAGGGCATATTGGAAAGTATAATTAATGGTTTCTGGAGAAGACATTGAAATGGAAATGTCAAAATTCCCTTAAAAAAAAAAAAAGAAAACAACATTTTTATTTTAGAAGAATGCATCTGAAAAAAAAATCTCTTAAACTGACATTTTCTTGTTACTACCCACATCAGAAATGAAAAGTGGCTATTATCCAGTGACACAGAAGCAGGTTACTGAAATTACCGGAGCTTTAGTGTTCCAGCTTGCCTGACACTAAGTGTGATGTCTGTTCTTTAGATCAAAAGACTTTATATGGCTGTATAGAGTAACAGGCAACTTTCTTACTATCTTCAGATTATGAGCACATGCAGATTATAAGCATGAAAAAAACTCTATCCGTACATTCTGGAGAGAGACTGCTACACAGTATTGATGATAACCTAAGATTCTTCTGCTTCATTGCCCTAATGTCATAATTCTTAAATTGGACAGTCTCAGGATGTACCACCTATGTCTAGGCTGGAAATTGAGCCTAATTCTCATTTCTGCAGTTATCTGCTGGATGAGCGTGGAGCACGATGCACTGCAGTTACCTGTGATGTATAAGTTCAGCTGCAAAAAGCATGCAGTTATTTTTCCAGCAGTATCTGCTTGGCACATACCTTCAAAAAGAAACTATAAAGAGAGGAGACAGACAAGGGTTGCATTTATTGTCTTGATTTTATGTGTATCAGCCCTTGGCAGGACTAAATGACAGTGAAATCAACAGTCATAAACAGAGCAAGAACAAAGGTTCGTGGTTTAAGCTGCTTCTTCTGTTCTTTGTTTGCAATTCTTGTGAATACAAAATTAAAACACTAAGCAGCTGTTATCTCTTGTTTGTGGCTTAGAGCAAAAGCCCAGCAAACCCCAGAATTTTACACAGTTCCACATCAAAATTGTGATTCAAGGCTGTTCTGATCCGAACAAAACTTACTCCTTCCTCAAAATACTGATTCAAATGGGGCAAATTTTACTTCTGGGTTTTTCTGTTGACTTTATAGGTCACATGTACTGATAGCACCCTAAACATTTTTGGTTATCTCCTCTTTGCTTAGCACAGTCTGAAAACCTTAGCACAATCCTCATGGGCAAGTAATAGTATTCCCCTTGAGGAATGCATTCTATTGCAGGCATGTTCTCCATTTGTCATCCTACTTGTCTTTTAAGTTGAAACAACAGAACTGCTGTCTAGCTTTCTTCATAATCTTGAAAAGGACTGTGAATAATTCACAAACCCGTTGAGACCTAAGGCAGCTGTACTGAGGGTCTGTGAGGGGTCAGAGAGAAACCATACCTTGCTTTCTATGCTTAGAAAGCAAACCAAAGAGTCGTTCAGGAGGAAATCATTGCTCTAGCCATGGTCATGTCGAAAGTTGATTAAGAGCACACGTTGTAGTTGGATGTAAACATAGACATGTGGTCAGTGTCCCTCTAGAAAATGCTTGGGAAAGCTTTAACCAGTAGATCTGCAATCTGTATTCAGCTGGTCTTCACAATCTCTGCCCTTTGAAGCCAAGGTTCTGCAGGTATCTAAAAGTTTATTGCTGAGTGATGGTCCAAAACCGGTTTCCTAAATGGTTTCAATTTTTTTGAAAAAATATAGTGAAGAAAAAACTGCTTTTTAATGTTAGAAGTCAAGAGGCAACATCAGAGAGAGAGGAGACAGAGACTTCTGTTGCCTTACTACAAATGCATTGTAATAGAACAGAATTCTGAAGGCCAAGTGTCTCCAATACCAATATCAACAGATTTCTCCGGAGATCATAGGCAGATATATTAGCTGACAGACTAAAGCACTGTTTCTGGAAGATGCTGAATTTCCCTCAACTCCCTTTGAACTCAGTGGGAAAGATAAGGGTGTCCAGGGCAGGAAAAATTATAAAGGTACTGGATAATGGCGTTCATCATCTTGCTTCCTAAAATGCACTTTGGGTTTCTTTTTGTCTCTCATCACTTCGAGATTAAAGTTCAGGGAGAGGGTGCAATATTAAAATGTCATCCAATTTATAATTACTTACAAAAGTCAATTCACAGATGACCTTGAAAAAAATTAATCCAGCAAGCTTATAAAAGAGGATGACCCAGTCATTCTGATTAAGATCAGAGCAGGTGATAGAACAGCAATGTGGTGGGAGTGAAACATGATGGAGAAGATTAAAGCACCCCAGTATATGAAAGGATTTCTTCAGGAATTTCCTCTTCCTTTGCATCTTGACAAAAATCTGTAGATTCAAGTTGACAGTATAAATATATTATAAATTCAGTATGTGGTCAACAGCTCTTGCTACATGTAAAGCAGGCAATTTAAAATTCTGTCAAAGTATTATCAGCTCAGATTTTTCCATATTAGGAAGAGAGTCTTTCTATAAAAATGTAACCCAAATTCATAAACATTCAATAACCTAGAATTTATTTCTAGATTTATTTTCCTTGTCTCTTAAAGCAAACTTTTATTGTCACTTTACCTTGTCCAAAGACTGTGAGGAATAACAGACAGGTGGTGGATGGTGAGAGAAAGGGGTTTCTTCAACATTGTTAAAAGCAGGATAAAACTGCACGTCCTTAAACGATTAATACTATTTTAAAATATGGAACTTTGGGGTTTTTTTTTCAAATCAGACGTCTTCAAATGTCTATTAGTGACATATCTGGAAGGGATTGAATAACACGCATGGGTTGGTACAGTCTAGAAATTTAGACACTTAAATGGATGGAAAGGAGAGAGAAAAAACTGAAACCAGCTTGATAGGCTGAAATGGAGTCTTGAGGGAACTGAAGACCAAGGGGAGCCAGGGTGGCTGTTACAGAACAGCTGCATTGCAGATGCCCCAGCAATCTTAGTCAAACACTTCTAAACTTTCTTACACTGAGTGACTTCCTGACAAAACTTTTAAAATAGACAGGGAAAACTTCAGTTGACATGAAATGGTTGTGCTCTGATTTCATGTATTTGCCAGGTGACTGCAGACGAGAAGTATTTCCAGTTCTGAGTCCTACAGCTCCTCAGTAGTGATCCCCAAGGGCAAGAAGAGAGCTGTTTTCAAACCCTTAGAAGCTATGTATTGAGATTTACCTTCAGGGCAAAACCTTGAAAGTTTAGTGCTGATTTCCATAATCTTCATGTCAGATGTAAAAAATGCTGTGATGTATAACAATAAAATCAAAGAACAAGAGAAGTAGGCACGCACCTTTTTAAAATGAACAAAGCACTGCACCAAACATACAATTTTTTCCTCAAGGTGTGATGACTGACAAATGATTATTATGTTTCTTAGTGTACTCCTGGGGGCTTTCCCATTGCATATGTAAAATCCAAACAGAACTGACAGCAGTCTTGCAGAAGTGAAAAGTATGTTTCAAATCAGAAACAGTATACCAGCTCCAATGAATTTTAACCTAGTTTTAATCCTCTGGGGTTGGACAAAATCTCTGTATAGATGCTAGGGTGGGAGAGGCAGAGAGAGTTACATCTGAGGCTGAAACAACGGAAGAGAAAAGAATCTGTAGATGATGGTGTGTCCAACACTCAGGGCAAGATTTTGTCAGATAGAGCTGTAAATACATAAATATTTGTGACTGAGGAAAATATTTTAGTCCTTAAATAGTGCCAATTTCAGTTAAAATTTTAGTGTTAATATTGTCCCTAATTAACAGGAATCATTATAAAAATAAAAGTAACAGACCCAAACATCAGAATGTTGTAATTCTCTGTGATTTTCTCAACTATTAAGCTAGTTATTAAGGTTTATTTAATTACAGCAGTGCATGTAGTTATTACTAAGCTTAACTTAGTTTGCACTTTACAGGTGCAGCTATCCTTCTCACATTATTAGACTGAATATGAGAACATGTTTAATATTAGATTTTATGTTGTTTGGGGGTTTTGTAGCTAATGACCATTAAGAGTTCTGCCTTTGGGTTTTGCAGAAATTGTTTGTTATTCTGTACTTTTAGCTAACATAATAAGTAAGTTTATTATTTGATAGTGAGACATTTTATTTTTCTCTGTGTCAGTTAAGGATGTGGTTTCATGCTGTGGCTTTAATTTTAGAAAAGATACGCAACTGGCAAATCTTGCAATATGTATTACTTAGGCAGGCAGATAGTGAAAATTAACCTCCTGGTTTGTAACTCATTAGTGCTCTCATATCCTTCAAAATCAAATCACTTCAAATTATTTACTTTCATTGGATACAATCATTGCATCTAATTACACAGACCTACATGTTCAGAAGAGCCCAAGCAATTTTTTTCTATGTTACTTTAATTACACACTACATAGTAAAAGCAATTTATTACTGGGACAGGTACATCATGCTCATTTGAATATGTCACACCCACTCCCTTAAACTTTTTTTTTTTTCCTTTTGAAAAAGGGAACACAGAAACACATAATATCTTGTTCAATATCCTATTTCCGACAGCAGCCAACACCAAACGCTTCCAAGGAGCAAAAAAAAGACCCTTCAGTTAAAGACTAGTGAGTCTACTGCAGAGATTTCTGCAAAGCCTACCTTGTTGGACTCGATGATGTGAGATTCAACTCAATTATCTTTTAGAAGAGATCCTCCAGTCTAAACCTTTCTATGATTCTATGAATATAAGGAAAGATAATATCTTCAGACACTATTTCCTTGAAATGTGGAGAGCTTACTTCTTCTTAGACTTTTGGACTGTTCCAGAACAATCCAATACATAATACTTTACATTTATTCATACCTCACTAAGACTCTATCCACTGGGGGTTTGGAATATCATAACAATTACAGCTCTTTCTAAGTTTCATACTTGTACAGTATAAAGGAAAAGGGAAAGCAAAACTAGGATTTAATTGTGCCATTGCCTGAAGCATAAGGAATTTTGTTAAACACCAATTCATCATGCTCTAGTGCTGCAGCTGAGGGATAAGGCTCTTCTCCACGCCAGTGATAAGTCTGTCTTTCTTCTCATGCTTGACAAGCTAAGAAACAAGTAGTAATGCAAAATTTCAGAAGTGTCAGTTCAGTTGCTTTGAGATAATAAACATGAAAAGTTAAGTTTGAGAGGCTTAAAGAAAAATCAGCTGAAGTTTCAGACTAGCTGCTCTGAGGAGAGCTTAAACTCACAGAAAGTTTGGTCAGATGAGGGAAACACAGCAGCTTCTCTTCAGTGTTATTTTATATGAGAAACTGGCAGTTTTAATACCTAACCCACAGTCACCCTGTGTCTGTACTTTCAGTTTACAGTCTCAGGAAAGCTGTTACAGTTCACATTTACATACATTTTAACTCAGAGTCATTGGTAGTTCCCTCTGCACAGCAGGGGTGCTCAGTAGCAGATACACATGCAGTGCTTTAGGGAGTATATTTTATTAAGATCTAATGACGAAGTTACCACAGGTACATTATCAAAATTGCTTTACAGCTCTCCATACACATTAGAACAAGAGCTGCTCTGGAGGGTGGGTGGTGTGGCCAGGCAGGCACCAGGCTCTGCTCCCTGGCACAGCTTCCTCCCCAGTGGACTGTGCCAGCCGTGCTTGGCTTCAGAGCCACCCTTCCCTTCGTCCCACACCTCGCACTGCCCCAGCACAGCCTGCCCAAGTGGGTTGCTATGAGTCCATAGTGCATCTTTAGTTTTCTCCCTCTGGAATCCCGAGTGAGCACGTGAAGGAAAGGGGACCATGCTAGACCTCACCTAGCCTGGCATTTTATTGCTATTACCCAGCCTGCAATTTTATTGCTGCTTTTGTTCTTGCTTTTCCTATCCTAATGCTATGTGGTAAGGTTGAGGAATCAGGAGGAAGGATACCCAGCAGGTTTCATCAATCCTTTCCCTTTGGAAAGCTGGATATCAACTCTTACTTACATTCCAGGCTCCATTTCCATCCAGGTACAGCAGGATGGGTTTAGGCAGAAGTGCGCATTTTGAGCAGTTTCTGGGCCCCAGTCTCAGACTATTGCAATGTTTCCCCCTTTTATCTGAGAACAAACATCTTTTCTTTGCTTCTGAAATACGTCTGGGCTCTGTTACAAGCTCAGTGTGCTGCTTAGAGACGCCTTGCCAAGGTTTACACTCAGGTTTTCTGTTGTTTCTGTGCTGCTGAATAATTCTCCCTGTTTCTCTAGTTTCTTGTCTATGGATGAGCTTCTTAGTGAACAAGAAAATGTGTTGCTGTCTAAAGCCCTGATCCTGCCGGGTGAGAAATGCCCTCAATTCTTAATAAATCATCACTCCAACAAATGCTGAAATTGCATATACGCTGTAGGACCAGAGATTAGCACGTAGCTCCATGTTACTCACTAGGCATTATTAGACATGCTGCTGTTCTAAATCCAAATGCCTTCTGGAGCTGCATCAGCAGCTTCCACAGCCCTGGCAGGAGGCTTTCATTTCCCTGGTGGAGATCATTGACCTTACCCTGAAATCAGGCTTCTGGGAAAGAGGTGATTATTTTTTCCAGTCCTTGCCTAAAATGAATATTTCAGTGTTTTACCAAAAGGATGTTTAATGTAAAACTCAAACACGTTTAGAAATAAGTTCCCAGTGCTATTCCTTCTCTAATAAACATCTGAACTCTCAGCACGGTGTCTTGTGTTCAGCTCTTGAATGTTGTCTTCATCTGTAGTTCTTTGAGTTCTGCGGGGAGGGTATATCAGCTTCAACTGAAAGCAGCAAAAGCACTTTTGTATGTTTTGCTTAATTGGAAGCCAGATGGTTATGAATTCTCTGCTGGGAGAGACACAATAATGAATGCCCTCCTGAGGGGGAGCTGAGCTGTTTCCTTTTCCCTGGAAGACACAGTGAGTTGGTCGCACAGGGCCTCCTGTGGCACCACTTGTGACACAAGCGGAGTCAGCACATTTTGATTCTTGTCTCTAGATCAAATACTTCAGTGATATAAGCAAAGTGATATATGAGTGATAGGCTCTATGGTATTTTAACACACTGCAACAAATCTCTTTATGATCATAACTTTTATTAAAAATGAAGTGAAATCAGAACTGGACATGTAATTTTTCAAGTTTGTATTTTCAAATAGCATTGAAATACTTCATGCAGATTATCTGATCTCAAATCTGTTTGTGGTGATTAATAAAACATGAGCACAGGCATGAACTGTTTTCAAACTGCTGTTTGCACTTGCTCATTTGACAGATTTTCTGAGCAAGAGGGTATGAGAACACTGGTGCTTTTTTGTGCTGAAAAATGTCAGTTTACATTGTGTTAAACATTCATGTTATAGCACAAACAATTTATAACATCATGTCCTTTTTACTTAGTAAATGCAATCTACTAATATTGTTTTGCAGTGAGTATTTCTAATTCCTTTGCTGTACTAATAACTGCAGGAACACTCAGAAAAGTAATCATCATTATAGCACATTTAAATTAGGGAAAGCTAGATGTTTTTAACAGCTGCTCTTTTACTCTGTGATTAGACTGCGCATAAGTCTTAGGTAAAATTAATAAGGGAGAACTGCGATGTTCAGAAATTGACAACATGCAAGGCTCAGCGCATCCTCTTCTCTGCTGGTTTTAGGGACAAGCTATGCTGAAAAAAACTGAGAAATGATGTCATCCTCCTTTCTTTTCTCCTTCTCACAAAAGATCTTTGAACTCTTGGGCAGATCATCCAGATCCCAGCTCAGAGACGTGCAAAACAGTTTTGGGGTGTGATGTTACGTAAAGGGTACTTTTGTGGGATTAGGAACTGAAAACGGGTTTCTTAATTGTCCTGTGCTGGTTAGCAGCTGATGAAAATCCTCTTTGCACAGGACTGGCAGGATGAAAATTGCAGCTCAGAGAGTCCTGGAGCCAGTGTATAACCTTTCAGTAAACTCCTTCTCCCTGAAGTGAGAGGAATCACAACATTTGCAAGGAGAAAATGAGGATAGCAAAGAAGAAAATAGTTAAGTCTTCAAATATATCTGATTAAAACCCAGAAGTGTGTTTGCCTAGAAATAACAATAACAACAACGACAATGGGACTCGAACCAGGATTGTATAGAGATGAACAATATGACTGTGCTATCAAGAGTAGCAGCTAGCGATAACACTCATCACTTCCATGCACTGAATACAAATGAGTATTTCCTGTACTGTTGTCATTACAAATCTCTTTTTTGTTTCAGGTATTACTTTCCAAAGCTCAGATATATTCTTAATTAAAATCAGGTAGAGAAAGCTCCAAGGGCAACCCCTAACAAGGACCCAGAACAAATAATAAAGGCTTCAGTAAGTGTAACACTGAAGATTTTTCCAGTAGGTTTAGTTCAAGGGACTAATCAGCTGTTAAAGACAGAAAAGTGTAGCTTAAGTCTTTTAGTCTCACAAACTGAATATCTCCTAAGCTTTGCCACTGAATTAATTTGGCTTTACTGGTGTTGCTTCAGCCAATTTACCAGTGAAATTAACCACCCTTACAGATTAATCCCCACCCATACAGAATTTTGCCAGATGTCTGTCAGCTATAAGACATGCCATGTCAATAAATACTCAGCATTACAACATAACTTTTAGCTAGCTTTATCACTTTAATCTGTCAGACCAATCCTCACTGCATCACTTTGTGAAAAGTCAACCGAGAAGGCTTTCATTTACGTTTGTTTTTAGAGCTTGACCCTGCAGAGCTGCCAAATAGCATCAGCTCCCAGGGAAGTCCTGGTGAATTGAGTCACTTTGTGCCCTTTAAGGATAGTTCCTAAATTGAGTTGTTAGCTGTACAGTCATGGGGTGCGCTTTACTCTGCTACACGAAACAAGCTGCAAGAACGAGTTACTTGGCTCGAATCAGTTTTTCAGCCCGGGAAGCTTTAAGAAAGCATCAGTCAGGGGACAAACTCTAGGGGCACTGAGCCCTCCTGCTGCTGCTGACCTGACGGGCTCTAGAGCTGCTCAGCCCTTCGCTCTCTGCCTCAGCACTAACTAGATTCAGCCTTCGAGGGTCAGCAGCTGCCATTGCCTCCAAGGTTAACAGCCTTAAATTGCTGCCGAAATGTAAAAAAGCTGTCAGCCTTTGTCTCCCCGTGCAATCGTAATGCTGCAGTTCTTGCCATAGAAGTCATGAGTAGATCAGTCATGATTTTTCTCAACATTGTCTTCAAATGCCCTTGAAAACTTGCCAGTAAAGAGAAGAAAGGGAGGGGAGTGGGGAAGCTTGGCAAGAATTTAATGATGAACAAAAGGAAAATATGGGAATGGTGTTTGTTTATGGTTAAGGGAAAAGTAAGTGGTGATAATTTTGCTAAACTGGTGAACAATTATGGAATTAATTCAGTCATAATATCCTGGTGCACAGGAAGCCTCTGACACTAAGTTGACAGCTTAACAGTAAGAAGATATGAGTCTTAATGAAACATATAATGTAAATTTCTTCTTGGATTCCCCTTTTGAATTCATAGGTGAATTATGAATAGCCTCGACCTTAATCACATAGAAAAGAGGGAATGAGCCTTCTCCCAAGAGTCTTACTTGCTTGGGGCTGTGTGGGGTTTACTGCTGTTGTCTAAATGTAAGCGCCATTCAAGACATCCCAGGGGTATCTGAGACAGCCACACGCAGACAGTACCCAGGAGCAAGGAAATGTTTGAAGAGACAATTTACTACCAGACATCTGTCTGAAACGTTTACATTTCACTAGAAGACTGCAGATAGAAAGCAATGGGTTATGGTGGAGCTGACCTCAGACAAAAGGACATCATTTGGGATAAAAAAATGACACAGGTATGCAGAAACTGTCAACTTCTGAACCTTCCTATTTCTTCCAGAATTTATTCTGAAATGTTACTTTTATTGCCTCAAGAACTTAAATATGTGTATGAGAGAGGATATAACCAATGGCAAAAGAAGATTTTGTTACTGAAGTTTGATTTCCCTTGTGCTATGCACTTCGATGCCCCACGATTCCAGCTGTGGTGGGCTGAGGGTGACTGGCTGCCAGACTGCCTTACAGCCGCTATCTCGCTTTTCCTCCTCAGCAGGACAAAGGCAAAAGTGTGATGAAAAAGCTTATGGGTTAAGATAAAAACAGGGAAATCACTCAGCAATTACAATCATGAGCAAAAACAGGCTCAAATTGAGGAAGAATAATTTAATTTACTGCCAATTGAAGTAGAATAGTGAGAGACAAAGACAAAACTAAACCCACCTTTCTCCACCTCCCCTTTTTCTCAGGCTCAACTTAACTCCTCTGTGACTTCTTCCTTCTCCTCCCTCCTGGAATGGTTTTGAGGGATGGAAACTGCAGGCAGCTTATAGCACTCTGTCTCTGCTGCCCTTCCTCCTCTTAATTTTTCCCCAGCTCCAGCGTGGGGGATGCAGTCCTTCATAAACTGCTTCAGTGTGGAAGCAGGAATGACCTCTGTGCCTAGAAGGTTGTGTCCCTCACATTTTTATTATTCCATTCTCACAGCTGAAGTGAAGTTGTTTTTACCCTTTAAAAAATATCTTCACAGAGGTGCCACCAGCCTGACTGAGTTTTGTGGAGCCAAGGGTCTGCTTTGAAGTCAGCAGGAGCTGGTTCTGCCTGGGATGGGGCCGCCCCTGGTCCATTCTCACAGAGGCCACCCCTTAAAGAGTCCCAGTGCTGTGTAAACTCAGAAATAACGATATGGTTGACCCCAGCTAGTTGGGATTATTTTGACAGTATCTGCTTTGCTTGAAGCTCCACTGAAAAGCTCAAATGCACCCAAACCACCCAACATACAACAAGAAAAGACCATGATTCGTTTCAGGTCCCTGAATAACTGAATTTCTTTCCAAACTTTCAGGTCACACTGGAAAGAGCATTTTCAGAAATATTTGTCAAAATGAAAACACTTCTCTTAAGTGATAATAACTGGTTTGGAACTTTGTGTAATGGAAAGTTGAACAAGTATTTAATTAATGAAATCATTTGTTACTCTATTGGTCTTCCCTTTACCCCTAAAGTGTTAAGCAACAACTTATATATTTTCTCGGTTACATATCTACCCTTATCTCATTGTCCACCTTCACTATGACTTCTGAAGGTCTCAAAACAAAAATCTTGTCCAAGAGAACTGGTGAAATAATTCAAAAGTATTTTATAGTGTTTCTCACATATTTAAATCCTCACCAAAGATTTGTTAGTGGAAGCTTAATCTGAGTAATTGGGGTGTGGATGACAATTTCTATCTGGCTGAAGGAGTCATTTTACAATTAAACTCACAGCTGGTTGCTGCAGTAGGTCCTTGCAATCTTCTGGCTGTACTCTGGCTCCTCTCCAATGTCTTGTCCCTGTGATGCAGAAGGCTGCTGAGTGGTGCAAAGAAGAGACAATATTTCCTGCCTCGTTTCCTTGTGTTGAGCTTTTATGGAAGGACAAAACCTGAAAAACTCATCTCTGCTGGTAGGAACGTGTTGAAGGAGTCTCAAGGTGTAAAACCAGGTTTGAACTTTTCCTTCATTTAGAGCAATTACAAGTATCTCTCATCATTAGCATAATGATAATAGAAGCTTAATTATCTCAACACTTCTGCCAAATGTGAGGGTGGTGGGTTCAGAAGTTGCTGGCAGAGATGTTCACTTAGGCTGCTAATGGGACTGCATTGAAAATGGCACTCTTGGCAATTTCAATTACATTGCTAAGTATGACTTTTATGTAAAATAATTTGCTATAAATTTAGCAGCGCGATCTAAAAGGCAGGGCTTTGGACTGGATGTAGGATTGAGGTCTGTTTTCAGTTCTGTTGCAGATCTGCATGGTGACTATAGCAAAAACTTTTGGTCTCTCAGTTGCTGCATCCGTTAAACATCTTTTAGAGAACATCACTTTCAAGTCATGCTTTGAAATCTGACTTTGTGTGTTGCTATTGAGAAGCTTAGGCTTACTATTACAGGGAGTATAGAGGGCAAATCTGTTTGCTTCTGAGTTTGACAAGATCTGAGTTACAGCAGGCCTCATTTGTGTTGTAACAGAAGCAGGTCACTAGAAAAGAACTACAGCATTTTTACTCTTTACTAATGTCAACCTAAGATAAAGGCATTTTCTACACTGCTGTCACAAGCACTGCATTACTGCAGAAATATGTAGAATTGATGTCATAGCCATGGCACTGTTCTTATGAAGTATGATTTCTGTAGCCCAAATCAAGGGGTTTGTAGCTTAAATAACAAATACAAGTTTTGTCTAAACGTGAGCTTTTACTTTCTGTAAATATTTAAAATATAGGGAAAAGCTACACACATAAAACTTTGTAGCTTATCAGACTTGTTTTTCTTTCAGGTTCTCCTTATTTCTATTAAATTTTTTAATGTTATTTGTTTAATGCCTTCAATACAGTACTGAAAACAACCTTGCACTGTCAAAATGGCAGATGGCCAGAAACTAGAGAGCTTTCCGCAAATACATGGGCCATATGCACTCTAGATAAGCAAGGTAAGCTTTTCATATGAGTGCTGAAAAATAAAACATATGTGCTGATGTCTAAACTGTCCTAAGGACAGGAATAAACTAGCATCATGTCATTTTTTTGGCTAGGTTCCTATTGGAAGGTTTTTAAAAGCCATTTGTTTAAACCTCTATTTTTGAAGATCATTGTCTTGGGTTACGTCTGACTTTTTCACACTGAGAACCCTGACTTCTTATCACATCCTGCCTAGTTGTTGAAAATTTCTGGAGACAACTGTCTTTTGATGTTAAAAATAAATGTCCAGATAGATCCACCTGGGTTCCAGTATATAAAGAAAATTAAACAAATCCCCAGAAGAAAAACTCCATGTTTCAATCTCCTGATGCCATGGCTATTGGCATGTATTACTGCCACATAAAAGCATCTTACTGAGCATCAAACCTAACATTTTTCAAGGACTCTTGTTTGCTTTGTGCAGAATAAAATGGCTCCCAAATGTTCCCACATTGGTGGATTCTCTTCCCATTAGTAAGAGAGGGACATTTGTGTGATTTCTTTTATTTGGAAGTGTCTGTCCAAGTTAGGTGAAACAAAATAATTTTTAGTGGTCGCAAGCATTTAGTCTTAAAATGGGAATTTTTGTTGGTGACACAAGCTTCTCTGTTACAGATATTCTTCAAATTGACTTGATCTTGAAAAATTCCTAGTCTAAGAGTCTAAGAGCCATTTCTACTCATGCAAACATATTTTAAACTTCCAGACATGCATTAATGTATGGATAAATTGCCTGGTTCATGTACACGTGTGGTTTTGGTCACCTTTGTTAAGAGACACTGAGTCCAGTAGCCATACAGAAACAGAGCTGGAGCAGCTCCATGGTCAAGTTTCCTTGTCGAACACTTTTTTACACCTGATACACACATAAGCATGGGGAGGCACACAAATTAACTCAGACAGAAGAACTCATGCGAACACAAGCTGCCTAATCAAAGATGTTCTGTACAAGAAAAGGTAAACAACATTCTAGGTGCTCAAGACAACAAAGAATTCACTATACCTTTAAAATGAACCAATTTCTAGTAATTTAGTTCTGAACTTGAGAAAATAATTTAATATTCTCCACTTTTACGAGGTTAATTTTTTCATGGCTCCTCGATCACACAGATATCTAATCAACATCTAGATTTAGCTTTTGAAAGCATTTACTTGCCCTCTGGTTTCCTTCAATGTTATTACAGTGTGTAGTTTAAATATTCTTTAATCTGCTTCAATTCTGGCAGACTGATTAATAAACATTAATTATAGAGATGCTGAGTAGGCATTATGAAAGAAGAGGGTGAAGAGGAGGTAATGGCTGGGGAAGGGAGGATGAAATGTAGTGATCTTTCTAGTCTGATACATCATTCTCTGCAAGTATGTCTTTGTCTTCCCTGTTATATCAAGTCCAGCAAGCAATGACAAGTTAACTAACCCCTGACTTCTGCTGCCACACAGCTGGAGCTTCCTCTCATGCATTTCATCCCTGTCTCAGCCTCTGCTCTCCCCTGTGACAGTGTGTTACACACCGTGTCCGTCACTTGTTGGCCATCTGGTCATACCTCGCACTCAGCAAAGCCCTGCTCATGAGCACACTCAGCTGCTGCACACCTGAGCTTGCGTTTTTCTCACCCTTGAGCTCATAAGCCAGCACAGCTTTGCTTTGTGTGTCCAAAATGAGCGGCCTTTGTGCCAGAACCTGGCAGTGAGAATGAGCCTTGGTGGGAAAAACTGCTCCGTCCATTCTTGATTTCTTTCCTGTGAGTTTTTTGACTCTTGGTTGAATGAAGTTAAAAACAAGAAAGTCTTAACTAAATGTAAAACCACCAAAAGCCATCAGTTTGTGCCCCTGAGAGCCCAAGGGATATTTTCAGCAGTGGAGAGTGATGAGATAGAGAAGGGTCTGCTGTTTTGGCAGGAAAAGCCAAAGAGAGCATAGAAATTTGTGGAAGAGGAGAAACTTATTTTCCAAATCAGAAAAGTGAAATAAGGATAATGTACTCTGGGAATAGAAGTAAAGAATAAAATTCCTGCTAATAGATAATATTCATTCAGGAAGGTATATTTAGACCTGCTGAAAAGTGATAACAAATATTTATGAGTATAAATTATGATTAGAAAAAGCCTATGTCTCTAATTATGTCTCTAATTTCTCTTACTTGATAAATAGAACTAACACAGCATACAATTTCCATATTTTTTCATTTGACAGTATGATTGTGGGGATGGAATGGTGGATTAACTTACTGTTGGTCTGAAAACCCATTAAAATAGAGTACTGTGAGAGATGAACAACTCTGGAAGCAAGATTTTGTGCTTTCTGTTTCTGTGGTGACTGCCAGCTGGTTTCCATGTCCTTCCTATGGCCACTGTTCCTTTATTACACCAAACAAACCCTTCTCTTTGCTATGGGAAGCCATGAAGTTGTTTTTCTCAAGTCTCACTAAGCAGAGTGATATCACTGAGAAAGGTAGATCTTCCACCAGCCACTATTTTTACCATAAAGACCTAAAATCCTGCAGATGGTTACACAGTCATCCCTTGGTTCCGTTGGTTCTGATACTGGAGCAGGTTTAGTAGGAAATCCAGACTCTTCTCTTTCTCTGGTCAGCAATTTCTCCTATTGTGTCAGGCAAGTGGCTTAGGCCAAGAGTTAAAAACTAAAAACACCCCATCCTTTTTTTTTTTTTTTCATTTCAATGCCTTGGTTATTAGCATTTGTAAGGAATGGAGTAGCTAAAAGAGCTGGGAATTGAAACTTTAAAAACAAATCTCTTTCAGGAAGCCCTGATTTAAACCCTTAGGCACGGTTTTCTCAATGTTCATTAGTCACTTTTGGACCTTTTAGTATTCATCTTGCTGTGTCTCAGCAGGGCAGGCGTAGTACAAATATATTTGCATCTGACAGAGAAGTGCTGTAGAAAGACTTGGAATAAAACAGAGCTCTGAACTTCAGAGATGACAAAGTGGCAAAAGTTTCTGTCATCTCTCCGTGAAGGCTTTGCTGCAGGGTCATAATCTTTCCCTTTTATGTATTATGCCCTACACATTTTAGAAGCAGTCTTCACTGTATTTTAGTGTCTTCTAGTTTGTTTATTTTGTAATGAAAGGACATAAGTTTAGATAGCTGTAATGACTGATTGCTTTTTCTGTGTTATTACACCATAGTGTTTTACTTTTGTGTCTTCTGTTTCACAGTGGATTAAAATATATTTCTAGTTCAGTAGCAGAAATTGGCATCTGTTCAATAAACTATCCTAGAGATATATTCCTTCTTATAGAGGTGATGTTCTAATGCTTCCTTCCATTTTCAAAGCTATTTTTAGGCGTTCAAAGTCAGCTTTATTAAGGTGATAGATCAAGAGTGGGGATTAGGCACAGAAAAACTCAACACTGCTGAACCTAACATATGTGTCTAGCCTTCATAGTGTCATTTACACTGCTAAATTATGTGTCAAGGAATATTATTTCATAAACTCCCAGGTCCTCCTGGCTTCATCACAAAAAACAGAAATTTTGGAGGACAGTTTTTGTTCTCCCTAGACCCCATTATATTGTACTCATGGATACAACTCTGTGAAAAAGCTTCTAGTCTTCATGAAATATTACTTTCACATCCTGGCTAAGTCTAGATTAATCTAAGAAGTACTGTCAAAAATCCAGTCCTATACTTTACCTGACAGAAAATGAGTACTGATTATTTGGTGGTTATGACATTTAAATATTGATAGTCTTCCTTTAAAGCTCTTATATTTCATTATTTAATATTTGATTGGTTTTACTTTGTATAAATATGCAATCAATTTGCACGTAGTTATGCACTTGTCACTTAACTCCCACTTACACTTTTCCACACTGATGTTCTGGATAAGCATGAACTAAAATTATTTAGCCATGTTGGATCAACTATTTTTGCTTGAAAATTCTTCCAGAAACACTGATGTAATAATAATAATAATAATAGTGATGATGATGGTGATGATGGTAATAATAACAGTAGCAACAACAAAATAACATTAAGAATAAAAATAAAATAATAGCAATAATAAAAAATAGCAATAATAAAAAAAATTACAATGATAACTAGAAGAAGAAGAAGTAATATCCTAACAAAGTAAGTGTAAATTAATAATGCAAACTACAGATGAAATGTAGTAGCATCTACTCCAGCTATTACATCCAGATATCCATTGTATTGGAAGGAAGACGTGGTGGCAGGATTTCATATGAGCCTTTAAAATACTGGCATTGAAAATGGAAATGAAAAAAGCACCACTGGCTAGACCTCTGACTGAAAGCTGGAAAAGGATTGTCAAAAGGTAGGAGCTGTGAGAAAGCACAAAAAAGCTTTTGAAAGAGGAAGCATGATAATAGCATGATAATTACTCCACAGCAATTATGGTACAATATATTTTAATAATACTAATGTATTTTTATAAGTAGGCAAGAATAGTAACATCATCCTCAGCACAGGAAGGACATTGATTAAGTGGATTAAGTCCAGAGGAGGGCCAAGATGGTTGGAGGAATAGAGAAAGTCTCTGATGAGGAAAGGCTGAGAGAATTGAAATTGTTCAGCCTGGACAAGAACCTAAAGGAGGACTACGAGAAACCTGAAGGGCAAATCTTCACTAAGGCTTGTGAAGAGACAATAGGAGGTAACGTCTTCAAACTGAGAGCAGGATTAGATTAGCCATTGGGAAGAAATTCTTTGCTGTGAGGGTGGCCAGGCACTGGAACAGGCTGCCCAGAGAAGCTGAGGTTGTCCCTTCCCTGGAGTTTTCAAGGCCAGGTTGGACAGGGCTCTGAGCCACCTGGTTGAGCAGAAGATGTCCCTCTCCACAGCAGGGGAGTTGGAAGTGGATGATCTTTAAGGTTCCTTCAAACCCAAACCATTCTACAATTCTATGATAATAGAGAATGCAATTCCAATTAGCCTGAAAAGTATATAAAAGTGAGAAATTTTGTCTGAATTTGTTATTTAATGAATTTTCACTGCATATGAAAGTATGTGAAGACACAAAGGGTACTCAGAGTCACAAGGAGTGCTCCAAAAGACACTGCAGTAAAGAAAACCATGAACAGCTAACACATGTAATGTTAAGAAATAATAAATCCAAAGATGATTTAACTTGTGTTCCAAAAGCCATTGTGCTCTTTAAGGAGGAAGAATTGCAGGACTCAAGGGACTGTGAATTAGCTGAGACTTGCTAGAATACAACAGTATTTCTACTGCTGCCTAACCCTGCCCACTGCACAGCAGCAGGTGAGCCAAGACCCAGGCAACATGCTGAGCAGTTGAAGCTGGGTGCCTTGAAGGGGAAAGGGAATCTCCTGAACTGTGAATGATGTTTAATATACACTATCTGTGAAGAAACCATATATCCATTAATAACACAAAACTCTGCGCATCTTTCAATATTTATTTCGGGAACTTCCACTAGGATTAGTGCAAGATGTAACTTTTGTGTAAGGTTGTGGGGGGTTGGGGACAAAGGTGTATTTATTACAAGTTTGTGAGTGGTCTGACATCCCTCAGTGAGTTCTTTATGTCAGAGCCACAGGAAACCTGTGTATGTGGTAGTGCATAGCATGGGAGTCATGGCTTCCCTCCCATTTTGTATTTCTCAGCACAAGAATATAAGTCCCATTGTGCCCCCATACTTTATTTAAACAGTGTTTCCCACAAAAGCAACAACTAGCAGTTTGTACAGAAGTGTTTGCAGTTTAGTAGATAATTAGCAATGTGGATAGCTCTTTTTGCTTTTCAGCCTTTTTAGAGCAAAGAAGCACTCTTGAAAATATTTTCATAAGCCTAACCTTTGTTTCAGAGTTTGGACTGCAAAGAGCAGGGCAACAACTACTCCCACAGCATTTCCTGATTTCTCCTTTTGGTTGGCATTGGCAAGTTCAGAAATATAAAACAGTGCACTTCTGCATGTTCTTGATGCTGAGACATGATGTAGCATCTCTTGGGAGGTGGTTCCCCGTGTGCTGAGGCCAGTGCTTGTTGAATCATTCTGCAGGTTTCATCTCAGCTGTGCACCTGAGCTTTCCTCTCATAGAAAGTGGGGTGGAGGGAGAGCTGTGTGTGGCTGTGCCTTGTCCTGAGGTGGAGGTGGCAGGCCGTCAGACCCACAAGCAAACCCACTCAGAAACTGTCCAGGTTCCATGAGCTGATGTTGTTCCTGATCACTGAAGTGTCTTGGAGCAAAGAGGTGATAATAAAATCGTGTAAGCACAAAAGTCATAAAGCACTGAGGGGTAAAGAAGAAATTAAACAAACTCAGAGGCATCTAGGAGAAAGAACTATCAAAATGCAAAATGGGCTTCATTCCTCATGTAAATCAATCAGAATCTGCATTTGGTTTCTGTCTTACAGCAGTCTGTAATTAGAAGTGTGCTGACTACTGTTTGTTGCTGGCACAGGAGCCAAGAGAAAATCTAGTTAATTGCCTAACACTGCAAAAGCCTTACAGCTCAGAAGAGGATTTCATTTAATGAATCAAATTCTGAGCTTGTCCCACTGATGCTCCAGGAGCTTTTGTACATTCTATTTTTCATGCTAAAACATTTCTGACTATCCCAAAATCCAGCTGAAGGTTTGAGGAGAGATGTCACTAAGAAGTTTGAACCTATCTGTCTCAAATTAGAGAAAAAGGTACTTTATAATGTAGTGAATGTGTTTTGTATATATCAGTTCAGTTGCTATAAATCTCCATAACAGCATAATAATATATTTTTGGGCCATGGATGCCGTTACTGGCTAAGATTTAAAATCACCTTCTAAAATACAATTTACACGATATGTGGCCTTTAAAGACATTTTCAGCTGAAAGTCTCTTTTTGATATCTGCTAGTCACTTGCATGTCCTTGGCTTATAATATGTCTGGCAGGTTACAATGGAATGGTTCATGATAACTCTGCACAACACTTTAAAGAAGCTACGTAGATTTGCTTATTCTTTTAAATTAACCCAGTCTAATATAGACTGTTACCTTTAGGGACAGGAGAGGTCTGAATTACCTAAAAAAAATTAAAATGTTCAGATCACACTGAGAAACAGAAATTAAATACAAAGGACATGAAAAGTGATGATGTCACACAGCTGGACTGTGACATAAATAGTTTATAGAGAAAGATCTTGAGTCTTTGGTAGGATGTACAATATTTGTAATGGAGAAGACTGTCATGAAGATATCAGGCAGCCCAGATTTTATCAGAATGTGAGTTAAATATTGATGAACCAGATTACAACCATTCTTTAACACTCAAAACCATGTAACGGCCAGTGCACAAACATATTGCCCAGCTCAGTCAGTTAATGAATTAAATCAGTTAATGTTATTAAATAGTTTGCTGCATATATTTCATTTACTAAGTAGGCTAATTTCCTGATTCTGTTTTCTTCAATATTTCTTAGTGAGATTTAGCTTCCCCAAATGAGCTTCAAGAAATTCAGACATAGAATTAGTTATTGTGGTGAGGCTCTTATCCAAGTTGCAAAAAACTTTTCCACAAAATTTCTTACCTACTCTCACAGGTTTCAGACCTGGATTTACATCCTGGATTATAGAATAAAATAGACAAAACAGTAAAAAAATTAAAAATACAAAGACAAAAATGTACATCGAACCAAAATCTCATATGACATGAAAATAATTATACATTCCAATCTAACATGCAGTTTCTTAGGGAAAAATTCATATGCCCTAAGTTCTACCAAATCTGAGCTAACGTGCCGTGTGCTTTTGACTGGCTCCTCTTTTGAGAAGCCTAACTGTGAAAAATTGTGGCTGATCTTAACAAAATCTTCCTAGAAGAATAAATTTAAATAAGCCAGTGTTTTGGCAACTGGTTTTCAGTCTATTTTTTTTTTTTAAGAATTTCCATTCCTCTTAATCAATAAGATTTTGATTTCTTTGTTCGGCAAGTTTTTTGACCAGAGCTTTCAGAAATGCAGGGTTCTGAAATGTGATGCTGTAGATGACAAAATCCAGGAAAAATTCCCCCTCTCTTGCTAATACTCTTCTTGTGAGAACCAGGTAGCACTGGGGTGGTCCTTGCAGCCTCACAGGGAATCATTCTGTTTTAATAACATTTAGAAAAGCAGCATATAACCTGATTGTGTGCCAATAATGATTCATTTCTTCTCTGAAGATAATAAAACATTTTAATTATCATGTATTATCCCCCCAGGTTATAACAGAGATGTAGTACTCACTGCACAATTGTCTATAGATTTCTTCCACAAACATTTACAATAGTGAAGGTGAATGTCACAGTGCTTAACAGAGCCTTTTTCAGATAGAAATCAATTCCGTGAGTGGCAAAATGCATAACTTCCATTGATTTCAATACAAATTAAATATTCATTTTTTCACAGAATTGCATCTAATAAGCAGGTATGTGACATCTCACGGATGCTCTGTTATTAGTCTATGAATAGCTTCAGTTGAAAAAATGATCTTACTAACACTGAATTGCTCTAAAATACCTTTTAAGCATTGACAGTATGAATTTAAAGTTTTCTCTGCAAAAACCAAATGCCTTCAAACATTCCCTTATTGTGTAATCCCAGCAGCTCATTACTGTAATTACATTCAGACTTACTGATGCACCTCTAGTCATACTGATTTTCCTCAGTTTTACTGACCACAGTGGTATGATGTCCTCTGTGTACAGCTCTGTCTTTTAATAATTTTTCTTCCTTTTATATATGATTGTTAGCATCACTTTGTTTACCCTTTCTGATTTGCCCATAGAGTGAGTCACACTTACAGAGGATTTTTGCAACATTCCTCTAGATGCTTATGCCAAGACAGCAAGTACAGAGGATTCACAAAGTAATTTTACTTTCTTCCCTTCAGACAGATTCATGTAATCTTCACTTCTGCAGTAATATATAACTTATGGCTATATTATTACATGCACTTTTCCCCTATCCAGTGACATGAATAATTCATAGCACGATCAGAATGCCATGGCACAAGCTTTGCAAGGAGTCCACAATGCTAGCCATGCCTATCTAATTAATCTTGGACATCCTCCTATAACTAGAGCATAAATTACTCAGTTAAATAAGATACCAGTACCTCTTACGGGCAAAACTTTATTGTCATTTGCAAAGAACTCCATATATATTTTTAAATAGATGAAAACTTCGCCCACCTTCATTTTATTTTGTACAGTGTTCAAATCTGTAACCATCCCTGACTCACATTGTCTTGATACTCCAGCTACGGATTCTGAAAATGAGCCATTAACATAACAAGTCTGAAAACATCCACAGTTTTCATCATTTGGCACAGCTGCCAAAGAAGCTTATAAAAAAAAACAAACAAGTATTTGAATTCCATTCTGCCATAATGCTAATGGCCATTACTGTATCTGTCTATTAAGAGTTAGTTTCATTTTCGTGCACTGAGTCCTTCTAGCGTACACAAATATGGACAGATGAACTAACTGGCACAGAAACTTTAAAGACCAAAACAGGTTTTTTTTCGATCACCTCGGACAAATCTTTTGAGACAAAACAATGCTTTGAATTATATTTGGAGACAGTTGGGCATTACTTACTCATATCCAGAGAATTCAAGGATAAGTCTCCTCTTTTATTCCAGCAAAATTTTCAGCTCTATTTACCTAACCAGTGAAACTCTCTCAGAGAGGAGAACAAAACTGTCCTTCTGTGCTTCAGCTGGGGACTCTGTGACACAGCTCTGCAGGGGCCTGTGTCATGTTAAACAATTACCTCCACTCTAACTCTGGGTTATTGGCTTTTGTGAGCCCACAGATGAAATGTTTGCCTGTATCAGAACATGGCTCTAAGGTATTAGGAAGATTTGAGGTAAATGCCAGTTTTACACACACCCCTGAGTCTTCTATTCATACCTCTGAGCAAGGTACGGCACTTAGATTGGACCACCTTGGGATCTGAGTGGAGGACTGCTATAACTCAAGCACACCTCTGAAGCATAAAGTCGTTCTTCTGATGGTACCAATTAACTGTTAATCAACATTGACAGAATTACAGAACTGTTTTCTTGCTAGGTTAGCTACTGGTAGAGAAAGGCAACAAGAACTCTATTTCTTATCTGTTTCCTTACCCTATACTCCCAGTTCCCGTCTCTCAGACAGTGTAGGTGCATGCACACACCATGTAGGTAAACTAGTTTATTATTTTGTACAAACACTACACTCACATTTACTCTACAACAGTGTAGGCTCTGAAAACTTTTTCATGTCAGTTGTTAAAGCTGCCTGCCTGCTTCAGATGGGAAACACACCGGTCTTGTTCCTGTATTTGTAGGGTCAATCACCAGTCCCACAGTTTGTTTATAACCCAGCCAGGGTCATCCCAGCAGCTAAGGCAACTTTCCACTAATTGCCCGTATGTTGTCACCATCTCTGATGCTGATAAGACTGCTTCATTTTTTTGAAAATGAGCTGCATTGAGTTTCTAATCTGTGTAAACAAGTGGGAAAAAAAAGGAGCTGAAGAAGAATTATCCCTTCCTACATTTACAGCAGTATAAATGAAGTCACAAAAAGCCAATTGCCATTCTCATGATACATCATTCTTATGATGTTCTGCAGCAGAACCTTCTTACATAAAAAAAGCACAAAGCTCTTGCACCAATTAAAAAAAGAAAAAAATATAAGCTAGAAATTTTAAGCTGAAAGTGATTTGACACCCGGTGAGAAGTGTATTGTACTAAATTGTAAAAACAAGCTCTCAGTAGCAGATCACCTTCATGACACTGTGTTTTATTGAAAGTATTTTTTGCTTTATATATTTTGCTTCATTTTTAGAAATGGGTGATTGCTGTAGAGTAGACATGCAGGTTCAGAAATACTGATGATTCATGCAACGTTTAACCCATCAGTAGTTGTCTGGCTCTATAACAGGCCTTGAAAAGCCACTTCTTTTATTTCATTTCCTGTAGAAATGGTGAATACTCTCCTGCAGAACACATACTGACACAAAAAAAGGAATGTATTGTACCAGACTGGCAAAATAATTTGGATCTTCTTGATCTCTGAACTAGTATGTTCTATGGTAGGAAAGAAATTACTCATTCTGATAACTGTTAAACATAGAATCATAGAACCATGAAATCACAGAATGGTTTGGGTTGGAAAGGACCTTAAAGATCATCCACTTCCAACTCCCCTGCTGTGGACAGGGACACCTTCTGCTCAACCAGGTGGCTCAGAGCCCCATCCAGCCGTGCCTTGACCACTCCAGGGAAGGGACATCCACAAATTCTCTGGGCTGCCTGTTCCAGTGCCTTTCCTCATTGCAAAGAATTTCTTCATAATAGCTAATCTAATCCTACTCTCAGTTTGAAGACATTACCTCCTATTGTCTCTTCACAAGCCTTAGTGAACAGTTGCCCTTCAGATTTCTTGTAGTCCTTTAGGTACTGAAAGGCCGCAATACGGTCAGCTGGAAGCCTTCTCTTGTCCAGGCTGAACAATTTCAATTCTCTCAGCCTTTCCTCATAGGAGAGTTCTTCTGTCCCTCTGATCATCTTGGTGTCCCTCCTGTGCACTCGCTCCAACAGATCCCTGTTCTTCCTGTGCTGGGGACCCCAGAGCTGGTGCAGCACTGCAGGTGAGGTCTCAGCAGAGCAGAGCAGAGCAATCCCCTCCCTCCCCTGCTGCTCTCACTGCTTTGGATGCAGCCCAGGACACACTTGGCTCTCTGGCCTGTGAGTGCCCATGGCTGCCTCATGTCCAGCCTCTCCCCCACCAGCACTCCCAAGTTCTTCTCAGCAGAGCTTCTCTCCATCTGTTCATCCCCAGCCTGTGTTGATACCAGGGTTGCCCTGACCCAGGTGCAGCACCTCGCACTTGGCCTTGGTAAAGCTCATGAGGTTTGCACGTGTTCATTTCTCAAGAACCCCCTGGATGCCTTATTTCTGACAAAGTTATAGTGAGGTCTTAAACAAGGCTGTGTCGTATCTGCTGGTGTGGCTGAGCACTCACTCATACAAACAGCATTACTGGAGCCAAGAAAACTCCTTGAGTTTAGAAGTAAACTTAAAGTAAAGATTCTAATGGAAAAGCAGCATGTATTATGATTTGTTGTTTTCCAGCTGTGCTAGTGACAATTCTTCAGTCATTTGAAGCAATTTTTGCCTGACAGGATTCTCATCTTTGCAATTATAAGGTGTGTTTGGGATGAACTCTGCAGGTCTTCTGCTCCTCTGTGCTGAGCAGAGCGGGAGGGTCAGTGTAGCATGATTTTTTTCTTTCTGCAGGTCCACCTTCATGGTCTAGTTTGTCACAGTCAAGGTCTTGAAGAAAAATATAGTGGAAATTAAAATGATTGGATTGGGACAAGAAAATAGCTATAAAAGACTGTGCACCATCCTTTTGCACTGTGGAGAGTAAAAAAACATGAAAAGACGCAACATAGTTGTTGCATAAGCCAATATCCAAAATGACATTGAGCAAACAGGAAAAAATGGACATATGTATAAGAGAGTAATACTGGTGTTCTTCCATAAATCCTTATAATACTGTTTTGAATTTTTTAAATTTATCTTTCCTCACATGCCTTTAACTCTGCCAAATTATTCCTTTGACTGCACATTTTCGTTATAAATGTTCCATGGTAAAAGTCAGTTACTTTCTATTTTCACAACTGAGCTTTTCCCTGTGATACAGAAAATGGTTAGTTATTTTTGGAACAGACCTGCTGCTACTGCAAGGGGGAGCAGATTAACTTTTGTGATTTTATCCAGAGGAAATGTTTTCAGAGACACAACTCCAACAAAAGCAAAGGTGTGTCAGCCACTGACTGTCTCCAGTCCTAATCCAAAACTGTGAGGCTAATTCTGATAGTGATTCACAGATTTACAGTATCCAAACCAATAGAATGGCAGCAAAAATGCTGCAACTACACTACACACAGTACCCATAAAAGATAAACATAATTTGCTACTCAAAGTATGCTCAAACCTTTTTGTCAAAAGATTATTTTACCAAGAAGCTCCATGGTAGATTAACACTACAGCGCAGTAAATAACACATTTTGTTCTACATGCATCATAAATGTGATATAAAATCTCTTCAAACCTCTGTTTAGAAAGACTCGCTGACGTAAAGCAGCTTGGATGGCTGCTGATATGACAGTGCAAAGATGCAGAATTAAGGTCTGTGAAACCATGGCCTCGGTATCCTATGCTTACCTGGTGTTAGTAACAATCATGAGACCTTAATGAAAGTCATAGGAGCACTCAAAACCCCCGTTATTTTAGTACAAACCTTCCTGAGGCATAAAGATCAGCACAAGTTATTTAGCTGGCTATCAGACTGTAGAATGACTGATTTTATTTGTACACTTGAAAATCTCTTGTCAGTGTGAATAAGGGCTCCCCACGAGGATCGTGGTTATCAAATGCTCTTTCTCACAGTCTTGAACAGCAAGTTTGCATTTTAAATTCAAATTTTAGAATGCTGTGAATCTATGTGCTTATAGCTATATACATCAGGGGGCAAAAAAAATACTTGCCACAAAGTATGTTTGATGTTAATTTTGTTTGCTAGATCCTCAGGGAAGGCTATTTCAAACCAGTGCTGTTTTCAATAAAACATCAAAGGTTTTTCATACCATCAAAATCACTCTCTTATTGAAAAGCTGTAATAGCTTGGTTAAAGTTTATGTGAATGTGTGTATCCACCTTGCAGCACACAAATAACTGACAAGTATCAGTCTGTAGACCCAGATATTATATACTATGTTATCAAATCCCAACCAGAATCACCCTTTTTATTCTATTAGCTTATTCTTCACCTGTAAATGTTGCAAACTACACAAGTTTTCCCATTTTTAGGAAACTAATCAGGTCTAAATTATTGGACTGGCTATTTTTTTTTTCTTCAGTTTTATGATCTAATATACAGCATCATCTGCTGGGACAAATAATTTTTCAACGTCAAAAGAGAAACTAGTCTAGTATTTCTTTGCTAAGGTGAATTTTTTTGAATTTTTTTTGTTAAATATGAACAGTTTGAGGGATGTGGGTGGTGCAATTTGAGAAAGTGTTTCCATAGGGCAGTTCTCTACGTATATAACCTACAAAACATGGACACCAGGAAACTCTGCTAATTCAGATACTTCCTTGCCAGGATGAAAAGTCATGCTGAGTTGAGGTAACATCTACACCTGATCCAAGTATTACTTTTATAGATCCTCAACTGAGGAAAAAATATGATTATCATATTCCCTTAGCTACACCTCATCAATAGATAAAGACTATACTAATACATGTCATTGTATTTCTCAAATTAGCATACTTATCTGAAGATTTCTTTTCTCATTTAGTAGAAAATTCATCCACAGCCCAAAAGCAGACTCCAGCTGGGTCTCAACTCAGCGGGATGAACTGACAGCCATTTCATTTTGTTTAAAGGTGAAGTTAAGCTGCTTTTTTTCTCTTGTGGAGAGGGATGTGTTATAAATCTTACTAACATTGTGACAGTGGCTGTGCATTTCTGTTATTAAAAGGTCAGTTTTTAGGATTTCTTTTCAAAATGATTTCATGAGAGGGTTTGTGTAGTCTTGTAAACCAATCCTGAATTCAAGGGAGGATATTATCAAGGTAGTAAATATATTTATTTATATGGAAAATTTAATCATAATAAGCAGCTGCTTATGCTAGAAATGTCCTCTATGACTTTTTTCTTCCATCCTGATATGACTGCAATGCTGATCTTCATTTGATAACTCCTATGTACACAGTCACCATTTTGTCAAATACCTGGATATACTCAGCAGGGAAATCTCCCTGGAACTTTTAACTGATTGCTGCAAAAACAAGAGATTTTTAATCCTGCAGTCTCCATTCTGTAAAACTGAGGATAGCTGATCTGGGTACCAGCAGTCTCTTTTCAATGAGGCAACCATTTGGAATACAATTTTCTGTAGTTCTATACAACCACCAATTATTCACTGCCACAATGGGCCATTAGAGACCCATCAGTTGGTGATTCATGTCTGCTGGTTATTTTAGAAATCTAAAAATTTCAAAATAAAAAAAAATAGGATAAAATATAAATAAAAGCTTTCCTAATCCATTTCCAGAACAAAGAAAAAACTTTGGTAAAAAGATGCACTGAAATTTCCTAGAAGTCACATAAAGATGGAGCAAAGGACTGTGATGACTAAAACCGATACCACAATGTAGCCAAAGAGAACATTTTTTACTCTGGAGTGAGATACTTTAGCAGTGGGGGGTTTCAAAAAAAGTTTATTAATTTTATATATTGTCACTAAACCTTTCAGTCTGTGGCAGTATGTGGATGTAATGTATGTAACTATACAAACAATTGGTTTCCCCTGTCCCCAGCAGGCCTCATCCAAATCACTCTATAATTGTGTCTGATAACATGCTGACAGTTCTGTCTACACAGAGCCATCAGAGATTAGGAAATCTGATATTTTACATAAGCACTTCTTGAGCTATTTTTATCTCATTTACTTCCATCTCAGGGAAATTCTGCTGTTCACATCTCCTGCTTATTAGCTTCAACACAAAGCTGCAGTGACACAAATATATCGCTAATGTACCTAAAAAAAATAGCTTGAAGTATTGCCTTTTCCAATTCTCACCTCTTCCATGCAGCTCAAGGGAAACACTTGGGAACACTGATATCCCAAGCTCTGAAAAGATCATTTGAATAAAATTGGTACTGTGCACCCCCCAACACATACTGAAAAACAGATTACCTCTCCAAACAGCTACCCGCTATTTATTTTTAATCATTAGCAAATGAGGTTTCAAAGAAAGCTCCTCAGTAGGCATGAATGAGTTATGGGCATTTTTCTGTTTTTAAAGGAGTAGGTGATTATGATCCTGACTGCCTTAGAAGCAAAAATAAATAAAAAATACGAATAAAACAAACTAGTACCCCAAATCTCAGAATAAGTATATTTAATCAATGTTTCTACTGGACCAGATCAAATAATTTATAAGTCTTTTTTTACAACCAGTAAATTGATTTTAAAACTGCTACTTTAGAGTGATAGCAAATCAATCTTTGAAGAATAGATTTTTATTGCATTTGAACCAGATCAAGATAAAAATGGAACAGTAGTTATGAGAGCTCTAGTACTTTCTGAATGGACTAATCTGAGTAACTTGCTAATAAAAAATGGTAAATAGAGATGCCAGTTTGCAGTAAATTCTATGTGTAAATTTTTGTCCTACATATCTTGTTCAAACTAAGGAGAAAAAAGATCACAGTTAAGAAAAATCTCAGGACAATCTTGTGTGGTATCTCTGTATGTGAGGGAACATTTCTCCTTCATTTCTTTTCACGGCTATCCAAACCTATCTCCAAAGTGATATGCTTTCACAGGGATCTAAAATAGATAATCTTTTTTTTGTGGCTTAAATTCTTGTCCTCCATCATATATGATTTCTTCAGAAGCTAAGATGTGTTTAAATAGTTCTGTTTTGGGAAATGCTATATATTATGTATATCATATATAATCACCATACCTTTATCTTCACATATATATAAAATATCAGCATCCTTTGTTCATTTGACGGCATTATTTAATATTGAGATTAATATTGAGATTAATATTGAGATTAAGAAGTCATCAACTACTATGCAGTTCTTCGAAATAGACTTGACTAAACTCTCAGGTAAATTTGATTAGTAAAGTAGATTTGGGAATATAAAATCTTCATTCAGCTCAGAAGGGATCCAAAAATCCTTATAAAATCATTTCTACTGGAGAAATTATTTGGAATGCTCAGCTGTGAGACTGTTTCAGTTATCTGAAAAGTCACTTTTCTTTCAGATAGCATTAATTGCTTGAGGGCTGTGATAGATAGGGATATGTGTGATTGTTAAAATTTAACTGCAAGAGAGCAGGAACATTACATCTGCCAAGGAGCTAATGAGTAGCTGAATGATCAGAAAAGGCAGCACTGACATTCGTGCAATAAAACCAGAAGAGATGGAGTCGAATTATGAATCCTTCAGAGTAAATATCTTATTTTCCCCAGTGTATTAGAGCTAGCAATTAAACAACTGGTATTTCCAATATTAGGTTTTATCTTTGACCATATGGTACAGCTTACAGAAGTAATTTGGGCAGAACCTGATGTGGGTTTTTTATGTGCTTGCTAAGTTTTTTCTTGGTACAAGCAGATGCCAACATTAGAAACATATCACTGGGTACTATTAGAGTAGGTACATTAGCTAGGCATTAAAAAAATGAGCCAATCTACATTTTCCTCAGTGAATAAATATGCAATTTAAACTGCTTTAAATTCATAGGTCAAAGCCACTGGCCTTTATATATGGTACTGATAAAAGACATATGTCTGAGCTTGGAGTATCACCCAAAACTTCTCATATGATCTGAACAGTGGGAACCTGCTGATGTGCGATCTGAGGGTGGATGGATGACAGTTCAGGTGGAAAAGCAAGAGGCTGCTTTCAGAGAGAAGGAAATTTCAGCACTGAGACACACAGCTGAGTAATGCTGACAGAAGTATGAATGAGTTGTTGCATAGGGTGATGCCAAAAGAGAATCTACAGTTGGATCAGAAAAAAATTTTATTGAAGTTTGTTTCAAGATAACATGACTTTCACTACCTTATAATGAGCAATTACCAGTTTCTCCAAAAAATCAGAGCAAAATCAGATGTTGGATTTCATAGGTTGGAAACGTTTGCAGCACTTTCTTTGATGCTGCTGTACGCAGTAATGTTCAATCCTGATCACAGGTGAATTAACTCTGAGTAGCTGATGTGGCCACTGCTCCCTTTGCTCCTCCAGCTCCCCCATCCCCCCAGCAGACACTAAATACAGTGCTGTGAATGAGGGTCCAGAGCTGCTAAATTCAACAGGAGTCATTCCTTTCTCTTCAGAGAGACTGAGCTTTGGGTTTCTGCGCTCACCCCCTAGGAAGGACTCGGGGAAATGCTTCCCCGTGTCCCTGGCTCCTGTTGCTTACTGAACACAGCCCATCAAATCTCACAGAAATCAGCACTTTAGGCAATGACTGCGGGGACAGCCACAGCAGGGACAGCCTCACTTACAGCACTGCAAACCTTAATGTCACCCGGCTTTTCCCTGTGCCCAGCCCCGTGCTGGCTGCACATCCACCTGCGCGCTGCCCGGAGCAGCACGGGGAGCAGCCGGCCAGCAGGCACTGCTGCAGAGCTGGAGGGTGGCACGAGGGGCTGGCTGCTCATTCCCTGCTGCTGGACCAGGGGTGAGTGCTGGTTTGTCCCCTAAGCAGGGATAACTGCAGCAGTAATGATTAGTTTTGCAGGAGCGTTCGGTGCTCAGTTGATGTTCTAATGTGAGAATAAATATATAAACACCTGGGAGGCAAAGATCTTCATTACATTAACTGGCTGCCATTTTGCCATTCCTTATTGTCCTTTCTGCCCTTCCTTTGCAGCATGGCACGATAGGGTTAAATACTAAATTCAGTGTCACTTTGTTATGGTGCTTCTAGTAGGTAGATTTAGGATATAAAGGGATAATTGCCAGAGAGAGTTTTAATATACACTGCTCATTTAAAATCTAAATGAAAGATACAATTTTCCATCAAACAAAATACACCAACTATAATGTAGAAAATATTTCCCTTTTAGTACAAGCTAAATTATCTAATCTCTGTGTAAGCCAAGAAATTTTATAGCTGTGCCTCTTCATGCAGGTCATAAATGCCCTGTTTATATAAGCAGATTATGGAGGTATTTATGTAAAAATGGCATCAAAAGCTTTAAAAAAAGACACTGACAATCTGAAATGTTGTATTACAAATCTATCTTGATTCCCATTAAAATAAAAAAGTTATAGTGGGAAAACCAGAGAAAATTAGTAAACTCTGACTCAAAACTATTAGTCACACAAACTAACACAAACCAAAAAGTTACTCTATATCAGCCAATGTGTGAAGATATTCATCTGCATGCCCTTAAGAAATTTAAAGTACTTTGAATTGGCTGGGTTCTTTATAACTTTGAAAGCCAAGGTAACTGAAATAACCTGAAAATTTCTGCTGGGTCTGAGTTAAGAGCAATGGTTCCTTGGGAGAGTCAGGTAATTCTACAACCTAATTTCTCTTCCTAGAATTAGATTCACCTAATACTCCTTCTTGGAGTGCACAGATGATGTGTGTATGCAATTGCAGGTGGATTTTTTTGTTACCTTCTTTGTTTCTGATCTTTAAGTCTGTATTCTTTACTCAGAAAACTCAGGCCTAAGAGCTGAAAGAATTTTATTTTTCCAGTTTTCTTTCTCTTTCCAGCTCCATTTCATTACCATCTCCTATGTCATGGGCTGCAGGTTCTCTGATCTCAGCCTTCTCAGCATATGCAGGCAATTTGAAAATAGACCCAAACTGAAACAGAAAAAATAAAGGCATCATTTTCCTGATTTAGTTCATTCTACAGGGGTTATGCATTCTCCTCCCTTTTTGTTTTCCTGAGTTCCTTTACAACCTTTACAAGTTTGGGCTGGAGGAAATAAGAGAAGAATGGTTTGTAGTGTAATTTCCTGGAGATAAAGCTCGTATCTAAAATGTGAGACAGATGAAAATGGTGAACTTTAAAACATTGATTGATGATCTTAAGCATGGAGCAGCGCAGGTGTTTTGGATGAAGCCACTGAATTTCATACTGAATAATGTTTGAGGCATATTATTTAGTGCTGTATCTAAGCACAACACACCTTACTAACCATGCCATCACTTAGGAGATGACTGAGCTGAAAGCCCTTTAAAATGCTGTAGCTGAGGCTGGATTTCACAATACAGCTCTGAAGAGTTTGCAAGGCAGAAGTCACACAAAAAGCCTTCCTTGCTGAACCAAACAGGATCTCACTCTGACCAGCCTGGAGATTCCCCCCAGCCATTTCCCAATCACCTGCCCTGAGCTGGTTCCCATAAAAGCTTCACTGAATAGCTAGTACATAATTTCCTCAAACAGAAGTCAGTAGAAACTTAATGTCTGTGGTTTTGATAATCAGTCCAAGGCACTCACAATGCAAACCCCAAACCAGAAGCTTGATCTGAAGTGCAACTCCTTGCAGGCAGTAGGTGACCCCAGCTGCTGTCATCTTTATCAGTGTGTAAAATGAAATATGTTTTCCACTGAAAATAACTGAAATAGTCAAAATTCCCTGTAATGTCTTTTCAAGCTTAATGAACCTTCACTATGCACTTTCTTTAAACTTTTCTATCCCTTGAAGAACAAAGTTATAAGACAATTGTTTAATGCACTGTAAATATTTACATGCAATATCCTCCTAGTATTGTAAACTATCCTGCTCTGCTTCATTTATAATCTTTCCACAACACAACAATATTCAGAGCCCCATCTACATATTTCCATCAGTCCATAGTTCATTAAGTGAGTCACAAACATGTAAAATTTTGATTGGTTTTGTAACAAAACCAGAGATATTTTTAGCTAATATTCCTGCAAGATTCCCATAACTTCATTGACAAACCAGGCAGCTGCACAAACAAGTGAGAAACTCACTTTTGCTTTAACAGTCAATGAAATCTAGCCCTGCTCTCATTTTTTATTAACTCTAATGCTGGCAAAGATGTAGTATTACTGAATTAAAACACAGGTGGACAATTTAAACGTGGTGGTAAGTATACCTATACTGGAATAGACCTTATTTTGTACACCTTAGGAAGGGAATCAAGCTGGTAATATTTATTCCACATGCTTACTCCTAAGGGTTTAGGAAAGAGGGATCCCTGCAGCCTAGACTAGACAAACCACATTTGAACTAGTTGTTCAAAGTAGCTCAGTGAAAACTTGTCTATCCTGTTTCTCCAACACATTCAGCTCATATTTATCTATCATGCCTGTATCAATACAAATACTGGTGCTAAACAGTGTAAGGTTACTGATAGATATATGCCCAATTATTTGTTATAAAATAGGTAGTAGGGATAAGACTTCTCTAGTTTAAGTGAAATAAGACTGACTGTAGTGTAGATATAAAAACAGCACTAGAACAACAGATCTTCCTCTAGAACCACACAGGATTGCTGGGGCAGAGGTTTTAACTTAAACAAAGACTGAAAAATTAATTGATTTGCTTTGCAGTCAGGATAACTCAGTATTTAAACCCACGTTCTGAAATTATTTCATGGTTCAGTTTCCTGGATGGAAACAAAGGCCATGCAAGTGAAATATATGCTAACACATAGCTAGGACAAAATATCTGTGGCAAAATGTGGGGCAAGGAAAATGAAACAAGTCCATTTGTATTACACCACAGGGAATAAAAATATTGACACAAGATTGCAGAAAGAGAAAAGGTTGTTTGTAACAGTGAAATATAATTGCTTCCCTAAGATGAAATTCTGCTTTTGTTTGCAAAAGTCAGGTGGGATTCTCTTTCCTATGAATGAGAACAAACGATTTGATAATGAGCATTTTGTCTTCATTTCGAATGGATCTCAGGTGAGACCTGCTCTTGCCAAGTGCATAATTTGTCACCACAAATCTGCGGATATTCTGATTTCCTTGGGTGATGAGCAGTGTTCTGGATGAATGTATTCATATGAATATGCTGGTGTAATACATCATGAGAGTACCATTGGCACTGGTGAGATTTATTATTCAGAGAGCAGCACTGGCCAGCAGATCAGTGGGGAACATTGTATATTTTATTTGTGTTAACTTTAAAACTTGACAAGTAAACAGACTATTTTTAATTAGGAAGGAAAATTAAAGATGCGTAAAACAAGCTGCACATTCTGCTAAGTTTTGTCAACCTCTGGGAAAAGTTTTGCATTATTTCTGATTGTTAGAAAAGTGTATGAGAAGAGGTAAACTGTAAAGTGTTGTTACAATAGTACAAACCTAAGCAAATGGATATTAATCCATAAAGTCTGATGAACAATCCATTTTATTTGCAGCAATGACAGAGTAAGATAAATGTGAAAAAGGAATAATACTATGATTTAAAAATAACAGAACCCTTTTGTGCTTGGGCCGATTAATTTAAATGTCTTACACTGGGACTATATGTCAAGGTTGATAGAATGGATATATTGCTATGAGCAAACACAATCCACGCACAAGTTAAATTTCCTTCAATATAGATGGGCACAAGTGCCCTATTATTGAGAGAAAATGGGATGACCTTGCTTTACACTTAATGTGATATTCCAGAAAATTTGGTTAGGTGACACCATTCTAATTTTAGACTGTAGGTATTTGTAATAAGTAATTAAAGAGTAGTTAAATAGTGATTAAAATAAAGCAGGAGGAAAAGTAAGGCAAAGAATCTTAAAAATTAATGAAAACCTGGAAAAAGTACTATAAATTCATTTTCCTTGAGTGCAGATGCCTGAGTACATGCACCTTTGTCACACAGTGCTATTCAGAACACAGGGGCCACATAAAACAATCTCTGGTTTTATGTCTAGAGTGCCCTCTATCTCCCTACTTTGCTGACCCCTGCCACTTATTTGAGCTAAATGTTCCTCTCATTGTAACAACAACAATGGAACAGCAATGGAAAAGTGACAAGAAGCACTGCTGGTAAACAGGGGTCATGAATGGAGAAAAAACAAGTACAGGAACTGAAATGCTGCTGCAGTCTGAGCTGTTAGAAGATGAGTGTTTCACCAGAGACCCTATTTAAGTGTGTTCTGGCTCACAGCCAGAATAAAAACCTCCTGAGTTTCCTCCAAATAGTATATTACAGTCACTGTTAGCTTTCACTTCTTAATTAGAGGTGAGGAGGATATAACTGATGAGGAAGGTGTCACCATCTGCAAAAAAAACCCAAACCCGTCTTCAGCTTTCACGGATCTCTTCTGCTAAATCTGTCAGGGCACCTTTCTGAAGACATTTCCAGATTTCTATGTGCTGTCTTTGAAGTGACAGGCCTGTAAACCCCACATCTCCTGGTAAAGCAATGCTGTATTTCAGTAAATCTCTGTGCTGCACTAGGCAGCAAGGAGCATTCGTCAGTAAACAATGTCTTGGGCCCTTGCTGGCAATTCCCTTAGGGAGCCTGAGCATATAGCACAGAAATCGACTTCAGAACAGAGCAGAGCTTTTGTGTCAAAGGCAATGCAGTACTCTCAGGAGTGGATTCAAAACAAGACATGTTCTGCACATCTGATAAGGTGTACGTTGGGCCTTCATCTCACTCCAGTTTGTGTCAGTAATGTGTGTCTAAAAATCTTCCCACAGACGTGGACAAAGACCTAACAGACACAGTCAAGGGCAAAACTTAACACCTGAACAAATTTATCCAAGGTTCATTAATTCTAAAAGCAAAACCAGAATTCCAAGAATGGATCAAAACCTCCAGTTTGGTAATTTTATTCCACTGCACAAAGGTTTGCCTTTAGACTTTGTCAGACATTTCACACAGCTCTGCTTTCTACCAGGAACACTTAACATTTTATGATTTCCTGACCACCAGTGGAGTTATCTTCTGCTTTTTTTAGCAAAGCCATGATATCCATAGCATGTCAAAAGAAATGAGCAATACATAGGAGGACATGAAAGTATTTCTTTTGAGTTCTGAAAAGAATACAGGGAATTAAAATACTTTTCTTTTGAAATTTAGAGCATTCACCTTTTAGTACTCCATTAATGCTCTGCTATTTGTTAATTATAAGGTTATAGAAGAGAAGGAAAAATCTCATTTATAGATTTACAGCACAAAATGGGAAGATAGAAGGGTGAAGGAGAAAATAAAGATCTGTCATTACTAGTATATCTTGTACTTACAGCACTAACAGTATAAATATGCAGATATAGAACATTCTCTGTAAATATTCTCTCACATCTTTCATAGTCTGAGACACAAGTATATATTTGTAAAGATCTTCCATTTAAAAGAAACAGATAAGGTCTATCAAACTGCATGCTAAATGCCAGCATACCACACTGTGTGGTATGGTGCAGAGAGAGCTGAGCCACACAAAAACCCACCAGAGGTGACACCACAATAAGGAACATGAAAACTGCATACTTTCCTCAAAATAGACCAGCAGTTTTGTCACTGTATCTTTTCAGCTTCTTGACTTTTTTTTACAGTGAATTTGACTATGAAATAGATGTAGATGGCTGCATTAAATTCTTGTGAAAAAATTATGTAATCAGATAAGTTTATTGACATCAGGAATGGCTTCGCTGAACCATTTGCTTAAATATCCTGCCACAGATTTATCTCACTCTTCTGGAAAAGGCAGACATTAAATTTTTCACTGAAATGCTTTTTCACAAATATTTTTACTATCATTTAGGCCAGAACTTACAAGAATCTGTGTTTTTTAAGAAAAGTCACACGGAATACTGAGAATTTTATTTCAAATTTAATTTTGGTGGCATTCTTCTCAGGCTGTACTATATATTTATTTCTCACATGAACATAATGATATCACTGTTGGATTCTAACAAATATTTTGAAGATGACTGCTGGTCTGTTCTGCTTGCAAAACCTTTTTCACAGCACAGTGCATATCTCCTGTTGTTTACAGAGAAACAGTTTGTCTATACAAAAGATAAAAAGCCAGTTAAATATAAGGATGGAAATCAATCTCACTACACTCACACAAAAAAAAATTCCCAACACTTCCCTTCCAGTGCATGTGGTGAATAGAATAGGAATATACCATGGCATAAACACCTCTCTCTCTCATTGATCTGCTGTTAGAGTCACAGTTCAATATCTAAACAAATCATTCTAGGAGTAGAAATTCTCAAGTCTGGTTTTATATGAGTATTGCTTGGATTAATTAATGTCTGATAAAATGCAAGTTCTTCTTGAAGCTTTCCTGTGACTGGTGTCCAGAGTATCTCTCTCCAGGAGAATCTTCTGTTTCTAGTTGCATAATTGATCTCACTCTGTGGGGTTTCCCAATGGTACAATTCCAATTTGACTCTTCCTCCTCTTCTCAGCAGCCTATTTTCCTGCAGCTTGGAGGAATGTGATATTACTGAGCCCTCTACACCTCTGCCCAGAAGTTTCTTTTAAAGGAGCTGGTAGGCTCAAGGAGATACAGAATGACAGATTGGCAGATACCAAGGCAGATACAATGCCATCCCATAGATCTAATCTCCCTTGGAAGTCAAGCCAATGTGTCAGCTGCACATTTGTAGTAACATTTAATACTAAACTATTCTAGCCCCTGCTCTTGTGAACTTACTTTTCAGACCTATTTCGTAGAGCCATATCTGAAAGGAATATTTTTTATATTTTATATCCTAATTGCTATAGACAAAGCAACAATAGATTTTATCAAAGATTGGGAATTCTCACATGTAATTTTTTTTTTTGATCCATAATCCCTAACTCACAATTTAATAGAAACTAATCTTTTAACTTCTCTTTTTTTTATTAATTTTTCCCTGATGCATGCTACACATATACTTTATGAAGACAGTCTGCTACTTTTAACTGTCTCCCCACGCAGTAGATTTACATCCCACTTATGGATGTGAGGACTCTGCAGTACCTAAATCATATTTAATGGACAAAGGCAGTATAGACCAGTTCAACTGGTTAGCTGCCCACTTTGCAAATGATCATTTTCTTGTGACAAGTTGCAGTCATTACTGCATCACACAGAAGATGGGGTTTAACATATTGGTTTTTACCAATTCAATTCCATTTTAGTGTAGTAGAAAGATATTTTAACAGTGTGTTACTTCGATTGAGTGGATAGGATTTGCAGCCACTAGAGAAAGTTTTTCAATCACAATGATGAAGCCAGACATCATAAAATACTCAGGCACCCTGCTAACAGGGCAGACGTCCACACTTCCCTCTGGGCAGGAAGGATGAGTTAGGGAAGGAGCAGTTCATGAAAACTATAAATTCATTTCTGCTGGGGTTGCAGTACTCCGATATTCAGTCAGAAGCAAAATCCCAGTGTGCAAGCACACAAACCAGTGCCTCATAGGGACAAACCAAACAAGCAGCATGCTGACCGTGGAGAAGAGGTACCACTAGGAAACAGGGAAAGCAAAGAGCAAGCAAAGGAATATCAGCAACCCAGCTCTTTCCTGAGATTACGCTACTGTAGCAGGGCTGTGAGCAAACACTTGGCTCTGTTTAGCACGCCACTCTTGCACAGAGACCAGGCAACTAAAAATGTCTCTGAAAGAATTCTGCAATTCAATCTCTCTCATGCTTTTCTGTAAAAAGTCTGGACTGAACAGGAGAGGGTGGGTAAGAGTAGCTGAAGAGTCAGTATTCCTCCTGACAACAAGACACCTGAATTCTGTTTCTCACTTCCTGGTGTAAGTATATTACATAGCTTGGCAGCACATCTGGACAAGGCTTAAGATGTGGAAAAAGGCACATCATAAAATATTGGCAACTTGTGTACTTGATTACTTTGTTTCATTGTTAGATTACTGTGTTCCAAAATCCCATTTATTCCAAGGTAATGAATCCTTACAATACTGCAAGGTGTTTGATGGTTAATTTGTGCTCAGTGGACAGCTAGCGATCTGTAATTGATGGCATATCAACTTTGTGGGAAGAAAATCATCTACAATCTTATAATCAGGAGTATCATATCTAAAATCAGAAAACATTAGTATTTGATCTGGAATAAAAACTAATCTTGGAAGTTAAAATAATTAAAAGTATTTTCCCTTTTTATAATAATTGGTGAACAGTCTTTGGTCTACAGGAATTCTTTCCCCTTTCCTCCTTTGAGCTTATAAATTATTTTCTTCCCTGAGGCTTCACACCTATTCTGGAGAAGTAAAGATTAATGTAACTGTTCACATTTATCATTTGGTCTGGCAGAATTCCCAACGGTGGATTTGATTTCTAGAACCAAAGTAATTCAAGGTTGTTTAGATGCAAGGTTTTGAATCCATCTTTATTAGAACTGAGATTTAATAACAAGACCATTTTCTCTTTTGGACAAGCTCTCTTCCCGGTAGCTTTTCCCTGCTGAAATTAGCATGGATTTGCTTTGGGTGTGATTTGAAACCTCCTTTCTCTGCAGCTGCATTGTTAGAGCACTTGTACTAATTTGGAAGAAGAGTTTCTTGCCTTTCCCGTGCCTGCTTGTGAGCTGTTGGTCTGATGCTCACAAAGTTCAATCTGACAATATTTAATGCCCTGGAGGATCTACTGCCTGAGGATCTGAGCATCATTTCTCTTTTCTTCACTTCATGAAACAAGCAAAGCCTTTTTGATTCAAATTGTTAGGTATTAGTTATATTCTTTGGTGATATACATTGATACTATTGTTGAATAAAACAACATTGCTATTTTTTTTTAATTAAAGCTACTAAAACTGAATTAAAGCACAAATCATGAAGACTGGTGTCTGTGATTGGGCAGATAAAAATATTTGTAATTCTGTTCTCTTACATCTATTGCTTCTATTTTCTGCCTTTCAGCAATGCCCTTTCCAAGGGTTTTTCTCACCTAAGTTACACGCTGTTGTAGATAGACTGTATTTGGGTAAAAGATAGTAAATAGAATTGTATGACCCTGTCTGTTTGCTTTGCAAATATAATAATATGCAAATATAAGTTTTATTCTGATTTGCTTTATTTTTTTTCCAGTCATAAGATTTCTGCTGCTGAGGAAGATAATTATTACATAGATTTTCATGACAGCCAAACAACATTAAAAAAAAAAATCAATTATTTTTTCCTTTACCCTGAAAAACTACTACAGATTCCCAGGCCTCTTTGGCAGGTTCCACAAAATGCCAAAACTTCCATGAAATTTCCTTACCTATGACATATATTAGGGTAAAAACCATATTGACAGTATACTAAGAAGAGGGTCCCAAATAGTAGCAGTATCTCCTCCCAATGAAGTCTCACGTCTCCTCCCTCTATATTTAATTTTACTTTTTTACCTTCATAAATTCTTCTAGTTTTTGATTTTCTTATTTCCTTTTGGTCTTCCCATCATCCCTCCATTTACATCACTGTTTTCCCCCCCTCTAAATTGCCTGCTAAACATTAACGATTTTAAATGTTCCCAGATTCTTGTCCTTCTGAAATGCAATAGCGTGGCACACTTCACAAATTCTGCTGTGAGAAGAAAGAATGAGTTTTTACCACCAGTGTTAAACAAGCAAACAGGCATCTCAACCAGGAACCAGCCTCCTGCAGGTATTGAGGAAGTATTTTTTCAGCTAGCTGAAAATGGCAGCACTTGAGACAATTATGGTAACATTAGAAAATCAAGCTTTTCAAGAGAAGCTTCAAGTATTACTGAAAAAAAAGAAAAAGAGATCGTTCTAGCTTTCTGAATGTCCCACTTCTGTGTCAGTATCCAGTGTATAAGAAAAATTATTTGTATGTAGCTACAAAAAGATTATTCTATGAAACTTTTCCCACCCCCGAAGATTTAAACTGAACTTTGTTTTTCACAGCTCTCTTTCTGAGTCTAGTGAAAACGCCATTTATGACAAAGCAGTACATTTCTCTCTGCGTTATTTCCTTGGCTTGCTGTCTCTTACTGCATGAAATTTGTTTTTTTGTTCTTGTCTTCCTATTCTCACCTCTCCTTTTTATTTTCACCCTTTTGTAGTGTCACACAAATGTAGTGTCAATTTATACAGTAAGGGTTCATTACACATTTGACTGTTTTAATTTTATTTCAATTTAATTTTAAAATTAGTCACTTTAATAATGATTAATAATTATGTAGAACCACTGACAGAATCTACAGATCTATTGTCTTTGTTTAAAAGAAATTGGCAACAGTACTAATTATCAAACAGAAGAGCTGTAATGGTCTTGCAATGTCCTTTTTGCTAGTAGGGATTGAAATTAATGAATAAGGTGCAAAATTATATTAATGTTTCAAAAAAAAACCACACAGGGCAGGAAGGAAATCATGTGACTATAATTGAAATCTCCTAAGATTTAGGAGAATTTAAGCTAGAGACAGAATCAGATCAAAAGCCACAACATTATGAGAAAACAAAAATCCAGTAAGTGAAAAATCACTATGGACACTCAATGGACGTGATGTTGCCACCTGTAAAAATAAGATTTCCAGCATAAGAACCACTTATCTCCAGCAACATCTGCAAAACACAGACACACGTTGTGTGATTGCTGGACATGTGGCAAGCAGTAAAGTTTAGATTCATTAAGTAACTTCTTCAAAGCACTTGGTTTGTACTAAGAGTAAATTAGATGTAAAGGAACAAGACTAATTTATGACTGCCATGAAAATCCAGAAAAGAGATGTAATTAAAAGTAAGGGAAAGCATCCAAACAAGCGCATGAGTTCCTCAGGAAACACAGACGTGTTTTGCCACTCATCTACATAAATAATTTAGCTCACAAACTAAATAACTACCCTGTAACATGTTCTTGAAATGCCATCATTGCCGTTCAACAATGAAAGACACTGTATGCTTGTGCTGCCTTGTGACACACTCCCCCCTGCCTCACCTGATTAATTATACCTGCAGCTACCTGGTTCTAAACATGTCCTACTACCTCCTTTCACTCATAGTCCTCCTTATTCCCAATCCTGACTAGGCTCATGGTTGTCATATCTCAAATCTTGTCTCCTAGTCCCCAAAAATTCTGATTTCTCTCATTCCCTTTGCTTCCTTTATCAATTTGGACAGTAATGAAAAGGCAGGAGGAGCAGCCCTTTGTCCAGCTCCATCCCACCGGTATCTTTAAGCACAATTCTCTGTCCCTTCCTGTCGTAGCTTTGTCCAGGACAAGATTCGTGTTTTACAGTGTGAGGGGAACCTGGCAGGACCCTGATGTTCTTCAACACCAGCTCACGTCCCTTGCCAGGGGCAGGAGTCAGGGGCTCTCTCATTTCTCAGCGGGGAAAGGGGTGGGGGCGGTTTGGAGTGGAGAGGAAGGGAGGGGCACAAATGGTTTGGTGTTTTACTTTCTGCGTAAATAGTTTCTTTCTCTTATACTTTTTGTTCTTAGTATCTGTTGTCACATTTTCTAGGGTTGGAATTAAATGAGTGAGACGGTATTTGTTGTTTAGACTCACATGTTTATTAGTTCTTATCTGTATTATAGTCTCACAGATTGTGAGTTCTATAGTACTTTAAGCTAAAAAACTAAAACTGGAGCCTTATCTCTGAGGGCCTTTTAAGGGTAAACTGTCTAATTAAGAAATGTCACTTATATTATTTTTACTTTTAACTTAATTAACCACTTGTGGCCCGCAATGTGAACTTTTTTATCTAATCATTTAGATCTATGAAGAAGAAGGTGAAGAAGAAGGACAAACCTCTGCGCTAAAACTTCTCTCTTGCTTCATGTGTATATATTACTATATTCTAAAACATTAAACTCTAAGTTTCTTACTATGTGGTATTATACACTTCTATTTAAATTATATACCTGTAATCCTAGTTCTATCATTCAACTTTGGAAGCTTTTTCTATGGCCTCAGGTCTAATGTAGAGTTCTCCTGGTGGTCAGTGCCTGTCAGACTTCTTGTCTGTGTTTAGAGAGTTCTAGAATCTGGCAACATCACTTGCAAAAAAAGTATCCCCATGTGATCTGACTCCTGAAGCCCCTGGCAATATCATCCTCCATGTCATGCAGACACATATGAGCTGGATCAGCGAGAGCTGGCAAAGGTTTGAGAGCTTCCAGTGAGGATGCTGTCTTCAGAAAATACACCTGTTAAAGTAAAAAAAATATTGGATATCCTAAAACAATATTTTTTTAAATGCATATGATGGAGATGAGATGGTTTCTTCTCAAATCTGCAAGACAACCTTTCAGAATATCCCATGTTCTGAGGGAACCAAACAGGCAGGAAGGAATTCTGGAAAGTTCAGGAAACTGATGTAATCCAGAGTTGCTTGGATTTCCTCTTCTAAGTAGAAGTGGTGTTCAGCTTCAAACAGAAAAAGAAAACCAAACCAAAACCCCCAAAATCACAACTATTACCTTTATGTGGGAATAAAAATGTGATTTTGTTATAATTTAGACATATTTCTCACTTCAACTGTTAAAATTGAAGACCAGATTGGAACTTGGTTTCTCCAAGCTTAGAGAGGTTTTTGTGACAACGGTATTTCTCCTGCAGAGGATGCCATAATAAAAAAAGAAAGCTGTCAAGTTCTAAAATCTCTTTTATCTGGTGTGTCCAGATTTAGTATTAACAGTCTAGGAATACTGTCTCTGTCAGCACATTACCTTCTGTAGACATTCTGATTTTCTGTTTTCAGAGAAAAAAGGTAGCAAAATGTCCGTCTTCCAGAGGATGAGGATGAAACTGAACCTGAGAGCTGATTTTTAAAAGACTACACCACTTTTCTGTGGCAAAATCAGTAAAGAAATCGGTGTTCCCATATACAAGTTGAGTACTATAGTCATCAGTCTGTTATTTCTGGGTGAATTCACTGGAAGAATCATCTAAATAGTTTGGTTACATTTCCTGCACACTTTGCACACCTTAAATGAAGGCTACAGGTTATTACAGCAGCTTCTTTCCACTTTCATTTACAAAAAATAGAAATCAAGAACTTGAATTTTAATAATAAAAGTAATCAAATCAAGAAAGGTGAAATACAGCCTTAGTAGATGACATTTTTTGGTCTCAAGATGTGCATATCCCTTCTTTTTCTGTCACTCCACCTTAGAAACCACAATGCAGATAGCTCAATTTCATTAAGAAGCCAATAGTTATAGAGCAAAATCAAATAAACACACCAGAGGGAAATAAAGAACTGAATTCAAGAAATTAAACCTCTCCTTAGTTTAACTGTTTTGGGGATTTTTTGCACAGATCTGTTCATTTGCCAAAAAGGAGAGGAAACCTGAAAAACAATGGCAAATACTTTCAGCAAATTCATTGATATCACACAGTGGAAATGAGCATATTCTGGAAAAAAAGTGAGTTGGATGTAAAGGCCAGCAATATAGGAGATAATCCCAAATGGCTTCTCATGGGAGAGGAAACCAGAGCAAGTGTTTCCAGAAAGCTCAGGACATTGTTGGTTGATTTCTAGTATTTGAGGAAAGGAATTCTCTTAGGATACACAATTGTGAGGCCTGAGCAGATCTTCCTCACCAGGCACGTGTTCCGGACCAAGTGCTGGTGTTACTGGCCCTGTTATGGTTCAGGAAAGGCTACGTACTGCTCTGTGTTTTCTACTCAATTTTTGACATTTAGGAAGGATAAGAACAGGTTGTGTTTTTTAAAAAGCCAAGTGTCTCAGGCTGCTGAGGGAGAGAACATCCACTCTTCTATATCCGCCATGCTACTCTGCCACGGCCACAATAAATCCTCAGATATTATTCTGAAATCTTGCTTCAGATTTAGCTTTTTCCCACACTATTTCTGCACTACTATCTTTCAAGACACAAATCAAACCAAGGGCTAAAACATAATCAAGGTAACTTGTCAAGTTTCCACTTTCTTTTTTTAAAAGGGAAACTCTTTTGAAACACAAGGTTTTGTATGCCCTGAATAATCCTCAGATCTTTGCAGGCTTCTAAGCTCTTCTCTGAGATACAGCATAATGCTACTGGCACGATAGTCAGTCAAAAGCCTTGTTATACACAGATATGACACCTGAGTTAAGTACAACAAACAACCTTGTCAATCAAAATTCACATTAAAATGGGAGCTCCTGTCAATTCTATCTTCCTGACAGCTGAATGCAAACAGAAAACTTTACAAACCTTCAGCATATCTGAAAGAAATGGACTGCTCTGCTATCTCTTTCAATTTTCTACTTCTGGTAAACCCCCTCAAAAGCCATCAGCCTAAAAGCCTCTCTGGCTTCCCTTTCCTCCTGTGAGCTCAAACTTTCCATGGCTGAAATACATCTGTGCTCATGTTCTTTCAGAGGATGTGGAGCTTGATTTAAGAATAAGTGCATTGAACTAAAAAAAAAAAACAACAAAAAAAAAAACAAACAAAGGCAATGTCCTTTTTTTGGCATTAAACACTGCAAAAATCTGTCTTCACTTACTCATAAAAAAAAGAGATTTCCCTTCACATGGGAACTCTTCTACCACTATCTAATAATAAGTCATCGCTCAAGAATCAGTTTGAGCTATGTATGTTCACATTAAATCCGCACAAGTTAGTCTAAATTAAGTTAGAACAAAAAATTATACTAAGCTACCTGTGCTTGTGATGATGGGTGGGGAACTTTGTGTAAGCAATTTCCCACAGACAGATTAACCACTGTATAGGCATTGCTACACTTTAATTAGGCTTTTTGGCTTGCAGGGAGGACACGATTTAGTTGCAACATACATATATATCCACTAGAAAAAAAGTAGATTTATTCATTTAATCTCTGCAGTGCAGACAAATCCTAAATACACCACAGCATCCACAGAGCTGCACCACTGAAGGAATCTTTGCCAGTAAGGCAGAGAAATTACCTTTAGGAGTAATAGGAAATGCTGGAATGACTAAGCCCCATCTTTTCCCTCATTCCCAATAGAAAATATGAACAGGTGAAGTTAGCAAGCAGACCTAACCTTCCACTAGAAAAGTAAGACTCTGTTGTTTTTGCTTTTTTGACATCACCCAGACATCCATGCTGTCATTCAGCTGTCTCTAGCATGATGGTATTGGGTTGGAGACCCACAAGTCTGCTTGCCCAAAGCCTTGCAGTAAAGCTGCAGCAAAGTCAGCGTGTCCTTTGAAGGGATGTCACGTGTGAGCTTGTGTTACTGAGGCTCACTGCTCCCTCCCACGATGGTCCCGGGAGCAGGGGCACAGGGATCCAGCTTCACACCTGGGAGAGGTTCCATGCAGGGGTGGCCCTGAGGGTCCTTACTGTCTGGTGTGGCTTTGTCTCCAGATGACACCTTGGGGCAGCTGCTGGGGAAGGATGAATTTCATTAGCAGGAAGCTCATGTCAAGGTAAGTGTCATCTTACCAAAAGACAAAATGAAACTTTATGCACTCTCACACCGGAGAAGGAGATTAACATTTGGGGAATCGTTCTGTTGTAATGCCTGTAAGCACACCTGTCTGCAAACTGGCATTTGACTAATCTGGACAGAGCTGATTCTCTTCAGAACCTCTTCCTTCTCATTTTTGATCCTGTCTCTAAGGGCAGCTTCTGAAACAAGTATTTATGTCCTGTAGCTCGGCATATCACATCCATAATTGCCAACAACAGAACTGAAAATTGCATTTACATCCAACGCATGCCTGGATCATTCTCTACATAAGAAATAATTAATTTTCCAGGGAGCTTTTCCATCAACTTAATGGTTGCTTTGAGAATTAAATTCCCCTTATTTTCTTCTAGAAAATCATTAGAGATTAGAGTGATGAGGGAATAAAGTGGACAAGAATCTTGCCTTTCACTTCAGCTAATGTTATATTAGAGCTGTACTTGATCATCAAAGCCCCCTGAAAGAATTTAGAGACAAAAGCTCGGTTTCACATGAAATCTGAAGCTTCTGTGATTTGAAGAACTTGAGTGCTTTTTGATTGTGTTTTGAAGCAACTTTCCTTGTATTAGTTCAAAAGTTATTGCTATGATCATCTGCAGAAAATAATGCTAAATTATTCCATAAAATTTTATGAGTGAAATTATACAACATAGTAATGAAATGCAAATATCCTTGTTCATTAGGCTCATCCATTTCAATTGTACCTACAGTACATTTCTCAGCGGGAAATGTTAATCATACAGCAGCATACAGAAAAGAATATATTATATTAATTAAATAGCCACATTATGCGGCTGTGTGCTGAATTATGCCCAGGAAATTCAACATAGCATATATTACTACTTTTATTAGATCAAGAGAATTTTCTGTTTATGGAATTTGGGATGAATACATTGTCACTTTGGTGTGCACTACAAGTAGCAAATGAAGAGCAGTCCAGTATTTCAACGATCACCATATTTTCCAAAAGAAAACCTCTGCATGAAATTTCACGAAACCAAGATCCTTCAAAGAGCTGTTTGAGGCACATGGGACAGCCCATGCAGACCACACTGAAAAACTGAAGCACATAGGAAGATTAGAGGGTTGGTCCAAGAAAAAAGGATTGGCAGAATTGAGCCATCAAATTTTTCAGCCAACCCCTACTCAAGCTGATCCAATACTGAATACAGTTTATTTGCAGAGGTCACTTGGATAACTTACCCAGTGCCTCTACAGAAAATGCATGTTTCTAAGAGCCTTTCCTCTCTTGAGCCTTGTGTCTAGATTGATAATCATCTAAATTAATCAAGAGCTACTCAGACTTGAGATCTGGATTCACTTGAATGAGATCATTGTTCTGAATAACGTTAACTGCTCAACAGTTAGCAGGACAATTAATTCAATAACTCTTTGCATGCTGGCTCAACACATTGGTCCTGACAAGCCATAATGAACTCATAATGGATTAGGATATCATTCAGCTCACCACTGCATGACCCATCTAATCTGACACTTGAATTCAATTCTGATTTTTAACAGCAGATCCTCAAAATGAAAAGGAGAGCTTTTCGTACACTAGTAAGTCAAAGTAATGTTCTCCTATTTTCCCTAGGTTTGTCTTGACATTTGTCTATGAAGGAAACAAGGTACAGCTAAGGATAATTGCAATCATCTGAACTTCTACAGAAATCAATCCATAGAGTTTAGAGGTGTTTCCATATCTGTATCTTATAGCACTTGGCGCAGGTTTTTCGCAGACACTGGAGGACAGCTGCTTATCTGTTGTGGCAGTCAACCCATTACATCTCCCTTATCATTCTTCCTGCAGCACCAAGAGGAAATAGAGTAACCACAACACTAGCAGGGATTGCTACAGGATTGCTACAGATTGAAACTGCAGAATTCAGATGGAAGAGAGAAACACACAGCACTATTCCCAGAAGCAGCTCCAGTTTTCAGTGCAATATCAAAGCACCCCAATGGACACAAAGCATCTACATTTTTAAGACACATAGGTTTCAGAAAACAGAAACTAACATCCTCACTTCTGAGAAAGCGACATTCGTTAAATTTTCAACTGCCTGTACGAGATTAAAGCTGACCTTTTTTCTCCTGCTTCCATAGTTCATGAATCAAACTCTGACAAGGAGCTGATTGTCAGCAATTGAAGCCCTCAGTTGCAATAAGTAATCAGATAGACAGATGATACATAAATAAATAAACACACCAAACACGACTACATTTCGCTGCAATTTTATTAAAGCTGTAAACTAGAACAACGCCTATAATGTCAGCCAGACTTATTATTCACTCTGACATGGTCACCCAATATTGGCAGGGTCTACTGCATTGTCATAATGACAAAGTTGGAAGCACAGCCATTGATTGTGGTTCTCCATCCCAGGTTCAATGAAGAAATCACCTTCTTTCTATTCCTCTTCTTAGGGCTTTCTTCATAATCACCCTTGCAGTGCTGGACAGTGAGTGCTGAGTCAAGCACTTGTCATTTAATGTCAGTACAAATATTGCCTCTTCCCATAGGATTATATTTTGCTTTTTTTTCTCATGACTGCATGTCCTTTGGACAGCGCGAGGGAAGGGAAGGGAAGGG
>VXBU01013877.1:258950-310293 GCA_013400315.1 Bombycilla garrulus | reverse complement strand
GGGAAGGGAAGGGGAGGGAAGGGAAGGGAAGGGAAGGGAAGGGAAGGGGGTACAGATGTTTAGTCATCATGGTGGGAGGAGATATTGAACGGAGTTCAAGGATATGAGCTGGTTTCTGTGTTGTTCAACACACTACTAAGAAGTCCGGGAAAGGAGGAGATAATGAAGAGGCAGATTTTCCTGAGCTACTCATCTCAAACAGGTTATAGTAGAGCTGAAAAAGTTTCAGTAAAGATCATAAGGACAATCAAAGTCAAGGAGTGGCTTCTGCACCAAAAATAACTAAGTAGAATAGGATTTTTTGGACAGTAAAAGAAAAGATTGAGGGCAATAAGACAGAGTTCTTTAAGATCAGAAGTGTCGTAGAGAGAGTGTATAAGGATTGATTTGCCATTAACTCTCCCAAGAAGAGAAATGGGAATGTGAAATTAAACTATGAATATGGCAGTCCAGAACTAAGAGAATTGTTCTTCATACAGTCACTTTAACTACAGTACTGGTGCTATAGAGTGTAAACACTTACAGGACTTTCAGCAGAGATTAGCAGAGCTCACAGAAGAGATACCCACTATGCTTTAAAATAAAGAGAAACTACAGCTGTCTCCACAAGCCCTTGAGCTGCAAATAACCGGATGCTAGAGGAACAATTTTGGGAAACATGTTTTACCTTGTTCTTACACTCTTCTCTCTGCATCTGCTTTTTGGTCATTGTCAGAGACAGAATACTGAGCTGTATGGATCGACCTCCAGGCTGACTCTTTGTGGGTCCTCTGCCATTCTTAATTCAGCTGGGGTCAGCATATCACCCCTGTACAAGGTCATTATGCAAGGTATCCTTTCACATCTTTCTTTCTGCTCTGAAATAACCTGTCAGATTGTTACTGCCCTTTCAGGCTTTTGAATGGTAAAATACTTGGGTAACTCCAAAATGCAACAGGTAACTCCAAGAATACTGGCAAAATAAACAGCCCTTGATTTGCACTTTGAGTTATTTTCTTCTCTTCAGTGGTAAGAATGCATTGAAATGCTGCTGAGTTGCAGAGTGGATAAGGTGTTTTGTACCTTGTGCCTTTTTATACCCTTACATTAAAATGGGTCACTTTAACCATAAATGGTTGTTGCTATACCATAAATACAGCACATTGCAACACACTGAAGTCAGAGAAATGCATTTAATAAATAATCTCTTTTATAAGTCAGAAATGTTGTTTTCGTACAAGCTGCAAATTCAAGACTGAATGGCTTTTTGTATTCAAAGTGAGATTTTTCAACATGTACCCTTTTCTACGTATACTGTACAAAACTCTTTGCCTCGATAAGCATTTTCCAAAGGTAAAAATCAGCCACCTAGTAGTCTAGTTGTTAAGTACAGCACAATTATCACAGAAAAGCTTTGGAAGTCTGGGAAAGTAGAACATATTACTTGGGATGTTAAATACTGAAGAAAAATAAAATATATGAAAAAAAATACAAGGAAAAAAATCATATTCAGTAGCCTCCACTTATACAGAAGTACAATATTTAAATGACTATTTGTACTCCAACAATTTACATTTAATATACTACTTTAATAGTATTTTTTAGTTGTTTAGTGATGGACAATGACCATTAAAATAGCAACTGAAAACTGCTAAAGAAGGTTCTATACCAATTTACATAGCCAAACAGATTGTTGGAGAGCTCCCCCTTGAAAAGCCACAGCAGATGGGTAAATTGACAATGAAAACCTGTAACAAGCTTTAGGTCTGTATCTAATTTTCCCTTCCCAGACTCAATCCTGAATAATGTGGCTAAGAATCATGTTTACTGTCAGAACCATGTGAACATGTAGCAGTTCTTGTTCATGTCAGAGCAATAGGATATTCCATTAGAAGTGCTGTATGTTTCTATTCAATATGCAGTGTGAGCTCCCCTTGGGACTAGAAATAAAAATAAAAATAGAATAAATAGCCAAATTTCCAACTGACCAATCACAGTAAGTTATGGGGTGAATTCTAAGTCATGTTTTGAAACAGTGATCAGAATCAGTGCTAAATAAATACTACATGACAAATACGGAACATAGGAAATTTCAAACTAGCTCATTCTGTGCCAGCTCCATACTGAACATTACATAAATATTGTAATGAATGGTTCACACAGATGAGCATTCTGTCTTGGGCTGTTATTGGAAAATTCACCCATTTGAAGACCTTGAGCAAGAAAGCTGGCAGTATCACAACATAAAGATATAAACATGAACATTCCCCTCAGAATTCAAACACTGGGTATCTCTGAAACTTTGCTGTGTAATCTCTCATTTCTCATGGAAAATCGAAAGTATAATTTTATAAACAACTGTTCACAACAGCCATAACTGTTTGCAATTCAAACAGATGTTAAATTGCTCATGTTTGGTGGTAATAAGCCTGACAGTAATGAGACTGCATTTGGAAGTGTCATCATGCCACTTAAAGTCCAGAAGACACTAAAAGTGGTGCATTAGTCTGCTACAACCTACTAACTAACCCAATAAAATCTTTAGCTCAAAAATCTAAAGTTAATGGAACTAATGGTAAAGGTCCAAAGTCACCATCAGTGACTCGCTCATTCATCTGGCATCTGGCAAAACAAAACCACACAACAATTAAAACTTTGAAGCTAACAGTAAAGCTCTGGAGAGCATTGCTGTTGGGATGGAGATCCTTTTTACATCCAAAAGATTTATAAAACGTAAGATTCCATTAAAATACCTAGTTCTGTGCCAGAAAGTAGATCTACGGAGCACTTGGTGGCCCATGCAGATCCAGCTTCTCAGATTGCCGTGGATGGTTCACTCTGATTTTTTTAAGGGGGAAGTTAGTCCTTATTTGGAGAATCATAAATAAGATCAAAGCATTTGTAAAGAACAGAGGAGAAAATTGGAAGACTAACATCTCACAACTACACATATATTTGTAGTTTATGTCTTCAATTTTATAGTCAACGCTTTTTGAAATACCTGTCCACAGTGTTGTTTGTCATCCCTACAGAAAAAAACCAATCCAAAATTTCAAAATGCAGTACCAGGTGTAGCTAAAGTTTTGTTAGCTCCCTGATTTGAACTCTGTTCAAAAATAAGAGACTTGTTCACCTCAGCTGATAAATGTGCTGTCTGGAATAATTCCCCACAACCCAGGAGACCCACACTCTGATCTGCTTTCTCATTAAAACATTTTATCTTTGTGTGAGAAAATTAAAGGTTAGCTTGTACTAAGTGGACAACATTTGACTGCAATTAAGAGACACTTGCCACCATAATTCTCCACATAATTATTCCCTAGCACAAACTACAAAAAAATTTTCACACGGTTCCTCAGATATTCAGTGCTCACATTTTGAAGTTATCATTTTCATTTTGATGTACCAAAGAAGTGTAAAAGCCTCACAATTTTTTTTAAAGAACTTTTTTATTTTCTGGTCAATCCTACTCCACAGCTGCCATCTGCTAGTTCTTTACCAATTGCCTCGTCAGTACTTTCATAGAAGGCAGCCACTAATGCTAAGCTGCCCCATTAACTGAATCATTCATCCAGCAACTGGGTACTTTGCACATTGTGTCAGCCAGAATTTTTTGGTTTATGAGCTAGGAATATCGAGCCACTATCTCTCAGTGAGCTATCTCCTTTTTGTATCATTTGTGTTAAATGCAACCTTTAGACAAAGAAATTTTTTAAACGGGAGAGAAAATTTTGTCAAGAGCCTCATCCCAGCTATGACAACTTGAGAAAACAAGCCAGTGAAAAGAATGGAAGTAGGGCTGGTAATGAACAGAAGCACACTTTTCCCATTGGATCTGATTTTGCCTATTTGTGAAAAGGTAGAAGTCTTAATTTGTTTTCCCCATCCTACACACTTAGGAGGTTTCACAGGATGTTTCACACTTAGGATGATTACACAGAAAAGAATTATTAGCGACAGGAAAAGAATTCTCCAAAACAAGTCTGAGCCATTCACAGAAAGAAAAGCTCTGTGGGGCAGCTCTGGTAATGTGTTGACTTCTATGTAACCAGATTCTTGTCCTCAGTCATCAGAAGAGACAAGAAAAGCTCCTCTGCTAACACTTCAGATGGCAACAGACCTGTTCTAAAACATGTTGCTGATTCAATTCCTTTACTTTCACAATGTCTATTGCAGTAAAAAAGAGCGTTTTCAAGGTGTGTAGAATGCAACTTATAGGAGACCACAAACAGATCACAGGTGTTTTAATGGCCTGTGAGTATGGGCCAGTGTGGAAAATAAAACAGCTCTGCAGGAGAGGCACGTTCTGTCTATGGTGCACTGAAAGGACCTTTAGTCTTTTAAAAGGGCACTGGTTTCTGTACCTCTCCTCTCCAGCGCCATCTGAAGCATTAAGATTTGGCTAGTTAGGGGGTTAATAATAGGAAGCACTCCATCACCTGCAAGGAATAGGAAACTTCTGGACTTATTAGAAAGGTAAGTAATGAAGTCACCAAATCTACCCCAGAAACCTAGAGTCTTTGATCTACTGACAATGTCACCAGACTGTAACATGACCTGGGAGTGGTCAGGGAAAGAGAAATTTAATACTGTTGCTTCTTATTATTCAAATTACTAAGATTGAAACATGCATCTTAAAGCTTTTATTAAATGAAGCATAATAAAAAGGGCCAGCACAAGGATTTCTGCATATGTAAATATGCATTCATTCAAATACTTGTCTGCAGCTTCCCAGAAAGTTCATAAATCCCTCAAATATTTCTGCATTAAATCACTTGCCAGCATGTACAATGTTTCCATGTTCAGAGAAGAACACTCTGTACATCAACCTTTAGAGTTAAAGGCAAGATAAATAGTTGTGCTCTTGGCACACATATAGAGTTTGACGAGAAAGAAAGAAGAACATTTGAACAAATCCTCTCAATCAGTCTCAGGTCTTTACTCTAGGGTCAAATGAACTTTTTCTAAGACCTGATCATGTGTTCTTTTTTATTTTTTTCCCACTTTATTACTCTTTATGTCCAAATTGCATCTCTTGACAGACTTAGATTTTGTAGCTAGAGAGCAACAGTTTTTTCTTCCATAATTAATTTTACAGAGTTTTTGCTGCCCATTCCTGTGCAAACACAAATGTAATTCGCTTCCTTCTTTTGCTTCCTATTTCTGATTAGCAAATGCAATAATGCCTTCCCTTCAGAAAATGAGCACTGAGCAGTGTTTACTGGAAAAGGCCGGTCCTTCCTTCTATTCCAGTGCAGCTAATTAACCTCTTCTTGTCTTGGCCAAGGGTAGAACATATCTCACACTCATATTGTGTTGTTCAGAATCTTGTCAGGTAAGCTTGCTTGATTCTATAAGATATCAAGTATTTAGTGCATGGAGCCATTATGTAAACTGACTCTGAATGCTTTTCCACCTATACTGACAATGAGGCCATTTGCATCTGAGGAAAACAGAAACAGGACAAAGAATAGCAAGAAAGACAGGGTTTCATTTGAAAGAAAATAATCCTGACAATGTTACACGTGATTGCTTGTAATGCTTGTGTTATTTTCTTGATATGGCATCTTCTTCATAACTGTTTAAACCCTTAAAGTATAATTTTAAAAGGACTTTTCAAGCATTCTCCATTTCCCAGTCACAACAGCAATACAGGAAGCAAATTTGGCCATGATTTGCCTGCACACTTAGCTTCACACACATATACCTAAAAAGAAAGTAGAACCACTCCCAAGGCCCAGCTCAATCCTCGCCTGAAAAAATGAGCAGATTCCTTCACCCCTATTGACATTGTGTTCCATGTGGGAAAAAGTAAACTTACGTTTAGCATTTCTGCAAACTTCAACAGCTAAAAAAAGCCCCATTAACCTAAATGAATTATTTAAGAGTAACATTCTAAGTATCCCTGTAAATATCAGGAATTCTTGTCAACAGTTCAAACCAGCTACCCAAGATTTTTTTTCACAGTTCTTTGGTTCTTAATACTTAAGCATTATCTAACAATGCCAGAAGAGAACCTTTCATTCTGATAACAGAAAGAATTTGTGGTTTAAGGGCTTTTCTGAAGCTTAGAATAGCAGAATTCAGGACTTAGCTCTGCTGATGGCTTTTCTTGTGAGCCAGCTCTTCTGACTGAAACTATTTGTGTGTCCAATTGGAGCTGTCCTTACAGCTGAACCCCCAGTTTATGGTCCATACAGATACACTAGGCAATGGTAGACAGCACCCACAGGTGCAACAACAATGGGGCTGAGCACCTAGAGGCATTATGAGCCACTGTCATCCTTCCCAATTTTTCATGTCTGTACGAAGGAGTTTCAGAAATATCTGAAATGTCACATCCAAATATTTAATCAATTATCTGTGGAATGACGACAAAATATTTTTTTCCACATGTTGCCTTGTATACTTACGTGTAATCTGTCATTTTTTCATTGTATACAATCCAGGAGAACGTATATTTAATATATTAACAGCATTTGAAAAGAAATAACACCGTGACTGAGAACCACTGGAAATTAGAATGATTGATGAACATTTAAACTAGTACTATACTTTATTTGTCACTCTATACCAAAAAATCTACAGCGACAATCGTCCTGTTTGGGAATTTGACTACCCTTACTGTTTCCAAAACCATTTTCTACAGCATAGCAAGCACTTCCTCTGCTTCAGTTTAAACCTTTCGTCTTTTATCAAAAGGTGGGGCACCAAGCTTAGCTGTCGATCTCCTAAAAGCTACAGATCCTCTTCTTTAGAACTTCAACTTTTCTAGCGTTTCCCATTTGCACACACATAGTTTATTATAGTCATGTGTGGGAATTTACCCCTTCTCTGATTGATTTACGCTGTGTCTGATTCATCCTATTGCTCCAATCAATCAACATTTCACATTCTAATCTTCCCAAGTGCTTGTAGGTTTTCTGCCCTTGGTTTTTGGGAGTATTTTTTGTCTGAAAATTTAATAAGGGCATTCTCTATTCTGCTGTCCAAGCCCTTAATGAAAACAACAAATAATACTTGAGAAACTTTGCCTTGATCCTCTTTTCTGTTTGTGGACAACATATAGCTACCCTCAGTATGAATTTTCAGCCACTTGCTTACGCTTTCAAAACAACCCCCAAACCTCTCTGTATTTCACTCAGGAAAATGCTGTTTTCAGAATCAAATTCTGTTGAAAGTCAAGTTATGTGTGCAATCTGCTTCCTTCTCCACAAAGTGTGTCCTTCATATTGTAAGAATTTAGGTGGTTTGAAGTTCATGAATTCTAAACAGCATTGATAGTTTATAAAATGAAATTAATTTTTTCTAAGGCCTTGGAAATGGCCACTTGTTATGACTGAGTGAAAACTGGTCTTGAAAATACCACCAGATATGTAGACCAAAATAATTATATGTTTTCCTTACCTTGTCTGAGTTAGATGAAGCCATCTTATCTAGATACTTGATGGAGAACTTAAGCATCTGGACAAACTTTAATGGTTAATCTCAGCAGTTCCCATGATTGCACCATTGATTTGTGGTTATTGAGCAAAATTTTATCAATAGACAAATGCTGTAGGTGCCTTTGTAATTTAAAAAGTATAGGTATAGACAATAACAATTCTACAGTCTTTTACTCACACATTTGATTATGTCCCTTTCCTAATAACCACAGAACGTTAAAATACAGTGGCATATTGATATATTTAGAGCCATGTTTTGCAATAAACTTAGAAGAAACCACCGAGTACAATCACATACTTTAGGATTCACTATTAACAAAAATATCCAGCCCCTGTACCATTTGTTTTGTTAGCAACAAAACTTGGAATTGCTAGTTTGTTTGAGTTGTCCTCTTTTGTCCATTGCAATTTGAAACTTTTGACTGCTCCTTTCTTTGTCCCCAATGTTTTCACAGTTTATTTCTGAAACAGTCATCACTCAAAGCCCAGCAGCAGAGAGCTGGCTTCACTTTCTGTCACTTAACTGCTCAGTTTTGTACATCACCCTAAATGAGTTGTGCCAGAGCTTCTTACACATCCATTTGTCTATGAGTGTGTGCAACTGCTCCCTCTTTGTGCATGATTCAAGCAATCTCTAAGGCCGTTACTGCCCATTTTTCTTTATCCCAAACTGTGTAAACTCAAGTTTTATTTCTTTAGAGGTCATGGAACTGCTTGTCACCTACATCAATCAGTATTATAGGCAGAGAAATAAAGTCTGCATTGTACTGTGGATACAATTTTTTGTCATTATCTGTCCCTGCAAAGAAGTGCCTATGAAAAGATGAAAGTTGAGGTTCTGTGCAGGGTCAGAACATGCAAATATGGATGAAGCCATGATAACTCTTGTTATTAGCCTTGAACACAAAAGATGAAATTTTAAAAAATATTCAGTTTCATGTTTCTAAAATGTACAAAGTTAAAAATCTGCCTCCCCAGATTTGAAAGCATAGCAAACATGAGAAAAGTTTTTTATGGAAAGACTCCTCAAACCAGATTTTTAAAAGTCTGAAATTGTTAACTTTTCTGCCTAGTAACTTTTACTTCTGCCCAGTAACTGTGTGTTGCTCACACAGAGAACACTTCATGCTTCCTATCATCCTCACTGTGAGGGGCAAACACTTTGTGACATGCTGCATTTGGATTACCACTTTAATTACTCATTTTAATAACAGACTGACCACTGCAGTGAATAATAATAAACACCTTCCCATCTGCTGGATTTTAAAGACGAGCAGGCATGTTGTTCCCTGCAGTCTCAACTCTATATACCTGCTAATCTATCCATTTCTTCTTGTCTTCCAGCAACCTAAATAACTCAATGATTTCTGTCACTAAATAGGAAGATAGGAACAATAAGGACAGAACAACCCTGCTGAGAGTGGTGGTAAGAGAGAACCTATCAAACCATCAACAAGTGATGCGAGGTAAAAGAAGGCTCTAAAACTCCCACCTGGTTCAAAGCCAACATATATATTTTGATTCTTTCTTCTGTCTGGTTAAATATTCAGTTTCCCTTCAGCTGGATGTGAGTAATAACTCACATTATACCAAACTTCCCAGGTACATACAACAAAATCACTTTGGCTCCAAAGGAGGTGATTCCCTGCAGTTGCTGTCTATTTTATTGGCAGGAATTCACTGACCTTGACTGTAATCACTTAGTAGTAGATTGATCACTGCCACATAATTATTAATTTAATTTTTTTAAAGTCATGTATTGTGGAAGACTTATGAACTGTCAGGAAAGGATCAAAGTAAATGAATCAAGTTAAATCAACAATGTTTACTTTGTCTCTAATACTGCACTATAAAAATTAAGAGGACTACATATTAAAGAAAAACGGTCTCAAAAGATCTGAAGTCCAATAATTCACGCATTACTCAGACTAAGCAAAAGAAAGCCAATTTTAACTTCCATATATTAAAATAGCATGCAAACTTACAATAAGAAAAAGTGATACTAATTGTCTCAGTCCTTAATCCAAATCCAATAGAATGCACAAAAAAGTAAATGAAAAAATACTGAAGATTCAGATTTAAGTACAATTGTTAGTAATCCTAGAATTGTGGCTGTTATGAAGTCATACCTAAAGTCAGACACATGCAGAAGGATGCTTTTCTCAAAAGATATGGGACTTAACATGATATTGATTTTTTGGAAGTGCAGCTACTTTCTCTTCTCTTTCTGAGAAGATTTGTGAGTTCAATTCTAGCCTTGTATAGCGAGAATTCTGTGTCTATTCAAGCCCTTGGCTAAAGAACTATTGAGCAATAAATCAGATGTCAATCCAGATGTACAATATTGATAATTTAGATCTTCCCTCCTGAAATCCACACAGGCTGTTTTTTCATAGGGCGTGGGTTTAGGGTTTTTTTGGTTGGTTGGTTGTTGGGTTTTTTTAATTATCCTTACCCCATCTTCTTAAGTACAGTAAATGAGAAAAAGATTTCATATAAATCTTGCATCTTAAATATTCTGTCTGAGTGAAGAAAAAGATAATGTGAAGTGTTAACTCTCTTTGGCAAGCACAGCTTTCACCAGGCTCAACAGGATATTGGAAAATGAGGCAGTGACAACACAAAACATCAAAGTTGAAAAGAATGAGATGATTTTCTATACAAAAGATAGCACATGGAACCTTTCACCTCAGGAAATGAGATTAAGATTTTGTCCAAACAAATCACAACCTAGCAGCACGTCATCTGGAAGTATTTAGACAGCATTTGATGAAGAGTCTTGGTAGCAGCATTGGAAATCATAGCCTCAAACTAGAGCAATTCAGGCACTGAAGGAAAATATTTTCTTCTATTTACCTTTTTCTTTCTTGAGGAAAAAAAATTAGGTTTTTTTTCACAGGAAGATAGCTTGGGGCAGCTGGGTCATCAAACAGTGCAGAACAAATGAGCACAGCAAAAAGGAGTCAGTGAGGACTGGAAATACCTGTCCATGGCAGAGAGATAGAGCAGCTCTCTGTGAGAAGGCAACACAGAGTTTAGGTGGAACATTCTCTGTAGCCGTAAATTGCACAGCATGGGAGAAGCTGGATCATGAGAGGAAAAAACAGCTCTTTGCTAATGTTTGTGCAAAGTTCTGCTTGTGTCCAAGTGTGCTTTGTGTGCCTTTGACTCTGCCATCATCTGCAACATGGAGCTATTTCCCAGCCCAAACTACAGCTGCAGGGCGTGCCTTTTTGGGGGCACTATAATCACATCTTTGTCAAGTCTCTATGTAAAGACCAAAAAGAGAAGCTATGTATGAAGCAAAAATGGAACTGGAGAGAAGCTGAAAACTGAGTATCCAGTATTTTAAATAGTCTCCTGAGCAGTTTTATCTAACATATTCCTCAGGTTGGAAGTGCCTACTTTCTTTTTGTTTGTGGTCACAACCTTGTCAGTTTGGATGAAGTAAGTACTCACATTTTCATCTGGCTCTTCAGTACAATTAATATCTCACTACGTGAGTTTTAAAACCAGATGAAAATATCTGCTTTCCTTGCACAGACCTTACAGCTGCTGGGTAAGAATTAGACTTCTCAAACATGCATCTTTCTTCTATTTTTTTACTTTGAAAATATTCTTAATGAACTTCAGATTTCAAGATATCAGGTGGATGAGGGTTGAAGTAGGCATTGACATTTGTGGGTTGTCAGGACTATTATTACCTTACAGACATTTACAAGTGAAGAAGACTTGAGAATTTCCTCTCTTCAATCATGAATTTCTTACAAGGCTTCAACATTAGCAAAATTCATGAAAATATTTAGTTTACTAATGATAGAGAAGTTAAAACAGCCTTGTGTTCTTCTACATAAAAAATCTTTTAGTGCTGAATTTTAAATTCAGCAATAAAGCTAAGACAATACTTTGCATTTTTCAACAGAATTTTGGTCACAAGCAAAATCAGGAAGCCTTAAGTGTCAATACTGCTTCACCTTTCAGCTTTAATGCAAAGTATAACTGACTGCTGTGATGTACAAAGCAGCCCAAAATAGGGAAGGGCCTAAGGCCATTGCTCCTGATTAGCATTTTTTGTCAATGCCATCTGATGCATTTCAATTAACTTCTAACCTCTTGCTGTCAAAGAGTTTGGATATATGTTCCTCTAACTTTTATGCAAATTCCTGATCAACTCTAGGAATCGATTACACAGGTAAGGGGACTCCCATTTCTAGTACTGTATGGCTATCTTTTCAATACTGTTTTACATAAGTAAAGGTGAATTATAAGACTGAATAACTATAAAAACAAGAGACAATCCATGTGATTATTTTTTCCCCAGAAAACTACAGAATTAAAATCCTAAATAGGTTGGTTTTGTATTATTTATTTTCTCTACCAATCTAAATACTAAATCTTCAGTACTTGGTTTTAGCTACAGTCAAGTCAGAATTCCTCTTTGAGCTAAGATTCAGGTATTTTTTATTAAACATAGTGAACCTATCAATACACACAGATATCCATCCATGGGCAATGTTAATACTAATTATCTTATTCTACAACTACAGGAAAAAAAATGCAGACAAACAGGTTTTGATTCTAGCTATGGAAACATCCTTACACATCAGAGCTTCCTCTTATATGGAACCTGCTCTTTCACCCTTCCTGATGGCCCCTCCCTGAGCTGACTCCAGTTTGCACATTTTTCTTCTGTACTAAAGGTCCAGAATTTATCCCAGCACTCCAGGCAGGTTACAACCAGTGCTGCACAGACAGGACTAATCACCTTCCTCCTGGGCACATTGTGATGCTGTGCCATGTACATCATTCTGTAACAGGCAACTCTGCCAAATTAGTTTTGGATGCAGCAATTTTCACCTTCTCCTTGCATAAGCAATATTTCTATTTCTGCACTTCTACAGATAGAAATAAAGTATGCTAGTTCATAAAAAAATTGAATAGCTCAGACAAATCGTTTTTTCCATCTCCCACTTTTCTCCTTTAGTCACCAATATTTTTTAAGCAACTTCTCTGAGATTCCTAGTGTCTAGCTCTCTGCTGAATGTACAGTTTTAAGCACTCAGCTGTTCACAGCTTTTGAGCTTCATGATTATAAAAAGCATATTTAGCTTTGTGAGTCATGGGGAAAGACTCACAAGCCAAGGCACTTTATTCTTGGGAAGGTGTCTCTAAAATTAAGACTTACCAAATTGCAGGCTGGAGCTTCACTTCTATGTTGCTCTAGACATGGTGATGAGATGCTGATTAGACTTCCCTAGGATTTTGAAAGTCTGGCATTTGAGACCTGCAGAAAATATCCTAGGTTCAAATAAAGTGTACCCAGGCTTGCTACTTCAAACTATTCAAGAGTAATTCTACAAAATACTGAAACTCTCAAATTATTGTCTGTTATTGTTATTTCAATTTGAAAAACAGATTCCACAGAATGAGTTAGCTATTGCACAAAATTAAATCGCATTTTCCCTTCTTTTCTTTTACTCATTTCTTTTTGCTTATTTGTTTGAAGAACTTCTCACGTTTTGGTCATCATTTCCTTGCAGCAGGATTTAAAACGTCTCTCATAGCTTCAAAATTTCAGTTTCAAATTAAAAGGTATACTGGAGAAGCCAGGAATAAAAATGCTCAGCAATAGAGATAAAATCATTCAAATGAGTATTCTGTCACCATAGCAACAGTTCTTTGACAAATTTGCACAGGAAAAAACCTAACATGTTATACAGTCATGAAAGTGCATCTAATTCTGATTTATTCATGACGCCAGTGATGAGCACTTACACATAAAATGCACTGTACTGATTGTATTTGGGTTTGCTTTTTTTGAGTAAGAGTCTTATAAACTAATCCTAATACATTAACTATTTTTTCCCAATACAAAGTTAATACCTATTTTGGAATACATAAAATAAATCATAATATCACATTTATCACAGTGCATAGCTCTATCCTTACAATTATTTTCTTGTAAAATGCATAAATTTTTCAGCTTAATTGTTCGGTATCATCAAATATTAATAAGGATAACTTCTCCTTCTTACATAATAAATAGTTTTCCTGAGCCTACTTCTTTCAGAGCTATTCACTTTCAGCAAGGGTTGTAGAGATAGATTTAGCCTTGATTTGAAACATGATCTTATAAAGGCTTCTGCATATTCTTAATATCGTAGATGGATTTATTAAAAAGGTCTGTACCTCCTTGCCACGTAGGGCATAAATTAAGAAAAGACAAGGTACTTTTCCTCCATGAAAAAATGGCAATATGTTCAATGTGCACAGACAAGCCTTCAAATTAAATTCGACTTTTTAGAGAATTCAACATGTTCTGTTAAAAAGGTCGTTTGAAAAGGACATTGCACACTGGCTAAACAGCATTGTTTAAAAAGTGTGAAGAAAGATGGCACCGCTTAATATATTATTCAAAGTGCACAAGTAGTATATTTCATGGCTAAAACTTTCTAATTCATCCTGTAAGGAAAACATATTAATTATTGTATTTTTATTTATATTGTTTGCAGGACATCATCACAGCCTAGATAGACACATTATAGGACTGATCTTTTCCCATGTGAACTGAGAAGTTCCAGTGAAGAAATATCGAAATCTCATAAGAATCAATTATGTCTTTGTGAGCCAAAGTTCTTCTGAACTTATCAATTGTCAGATTTTTACATTTGCCTTCTGTGCCCATTTAAGAGGAAAGCAATAAAGTTTCCTACAGCCTGTCCACAAACTGTATAAAATATTCCAAAATTGTTACAGTCTCATATGGCTTTTGGAAGAAACAAAATGCTTTGATAATGTAAATCAGATAAATCTTTTGAAATGGATCTATAAACACTGTAGGAGTATAAAACGTCAAAAATCTCCAAGCATCTCGGAAATACATTCACTTCTCCTAACATGCCTAACAAGTCCTTAGACCCACCAATTATATTTTGCAGTTTTTAAAGTGCAACAGAGAGACTGTAGCTTCGTGACAATTTTCTTCCAAGAGATTGGTTAACCAGGGCTATATCCAAGCTGGATGTGAAAAAGACAAAGCCTGGCCAGGTTCTAGTGCCTGAGAAACTGGTATGATTAAGGCTAGTCTCACATCAAAAAACAGAAGGACTGAATACAAAAAAGGCAAAAGGCAGATCTGTCATGCTGTGAGATTCCACCAGTGACAACGAAAAGAGCTTCTCGGCCATGAACTTTGTGAAGGGTTGTGGCTAATTTACCTGTTCTCTTTAAAAGACTGAAAGGATAACTTGGAGAGGAAAAAAAACAACAAAAGACAAGAACAGTGAATGGATCTGAAAGCACAGATAGGATTCTGGGGAAAGGGAAAATGGTAACTGCAGGCATAGCTAAGGAAAAAAAAAACAGGCAAGCATTCTGTCAAGATGGAAGAAGATGTGTTATGCTGAACAGTGTGCTTCCAGAGAAGAGAACCTATGTGCAACCAAAACTTTGGTAAAAATCAAAGAAACTCCATAACACCATGTAGGATTAAGAAGCAGGCATTCTTATTCAGCCAGATGAATCAAGGGATATCTCCTCCAAAACATCGTGCATGATGAGTTCCTGTTCATATACTGTACTGTACATACACATTCATTGATTGACCCAGAATGAACATACATATCATAATCAATCTCCTGAAATCGATAACATAATTTTCCCTCCCCTTTATGAATGCATTTTTCTGTCCTGGGAGTCCCTTTGGTGGTCCCTAGTGGCAGTCTCTCTGATGCAGCGAGTTCAGAGTGAGCCAAAACATTATGAATACAAGAAGACACAGTATCGTAGAGACTTTAACCAAGGAGTTTGGTCAGCAGCTGAAAGAGACTGGATCAACTCCAAAACCAATGATGAAAGCTAGACCATGCCATGAATCAGGTCATTCAGTTTGCCAGAAGACAACTCAGTGTGGCAAAAAAATTGATGCAGTATAAATAATGTTGCAGAACACAGAAGTCATCAGCCCTTGTGACAGGTATTAGAACAGCTGACACAACCCAGATTGTGCCAGGTCATATCTATCAGCCTGCCACAGCAATGCATCGCTTTCCTCCATAAAAAAGAGTCAGTGAAGGTAAGACTTCCCAAAGTAAGCATAAAACTGATGACAGTAGGAATGGATGACATGAGGAGAGCAATTTATCCTCAGATCAAGGGAGAGTTGTCGCTTTTCAGTAGGTTGCAGTACAGTGGATGTTAGGAAACCTCAGGAATGACATGAAAGCCTACAAAGTGAAAGACTGCAAAGATATTGCAAGGGCATTTACACACTCATCAGATCAAGCAACGACCCACTGTTAGACAGCAAATACCTTTAAACTACACAGTGTCTACTTACAGTCTGTTTGCACGTGCTAAATGCCAAACCAGAGAGCCCCACGGGAGAACCACAGGCTCCTGGTGGGTTACACGTGAGTTCTGAACGGGATGCATGAGGCGTGGAGGAATGAAGCACCTGCAGCAAGGTACAAGTAAACCAAATGGTAATTGAAATGCAGCATTGATGGTCCTTTCTAAAAAGTATTAGCTAAAATTTTTAACAGGAACTTTTGTTCAAGTCCTTGGTCTTTTGTCATCACGGGCCAGCTGTTCAAACCCAATTATTTCTCCATAGAACTTCAAGAATGGCAAAGGAGAAATGCAGTAAAGAGGTGAAGATTCCCAAATATTCCACATCTTCCAACTGCTCAGCTTTGTACTCTTTTTAGTCTACACAAAAGTCTGTTTTCTACAAGGCCATTTCATTCCAAGTCTTTGTATGTAAGAGGTTTTAAGTAGGAGTGCTGTAGATAGCCACAGGAAACATGTACACAAACAAGAAACAAGAGCTTCAGTGAAAGCACCGGATGATTTTTCAGAGGCAGTATCTTATTCTAAGGAGTCTGACCAAAAAAAAGCTTATTGGCTAAAAAAAAGCTTATTGGCTACATCAAAAACACATAAATTTGAATTATGCTCTTTAGAAAATTTTGATCTGGTGTAGTAGTACTTTTTTAAAGGGAGTTTTGGTTTCAACAGAAAGCAACAGAAAACTTGAAAATGGATGATACAAAACACCACAGTTTCTTTGAAACAATTGGACACTATTTACTAGAAACAAAGAGTTTTGCATTGGGTCTATTTGAAGAATCCAAGTAGAGTCAAATGAAGTGTTAAATACGGGATCATCAAAGCAGTTTCAGAACCTAAGAAAATTAAATTCAGGGGTTTTATGAAGTGCTCCTGTTTTAGGAAGATTCTGAGATAATAATTTTTTTCCAAAATTAAAATTTGTCTGTTACCAGCATTTTTGTATTTTATGTTATACTGCACACAATTATTCTAGCAGGACCTGAATGAAACTGTAAACAACAGGAAGAATATTGCTACACAATGCAACTGCTAGCAAGTGTGTCAGCATGCCCTACAGGATCACTATATAATTAGTAAAATGTTTTTAAAAGACACGCATTTTCAAAAATTTTTATTTAAAATATTTTTTCCTAAAACGTTTTCAGAAATCGTATTTTGTTGATTTTTTTTGTGAGAAGTTTTAAACACTTTTATTTTCTCTCTAGACAGGGACGAAGAGCAACAGCAGCTTCCTGAGAAGTGACCATTCTATCCTTCACTGAGCTTTGGCTGCAAATGCCACCAGAATTACTCCAGGCTCTCCCAGTAACCACATTACAAAAGATACTTGGAGCTTCAGAGTCAGTGTTAGACCATAAATACCATCTTTGAATATGATAAAGAAAAATATCTTATTTGAATATCATCTTCTGTGCCAAAGGGGATAAAGGATCCATAAGCAGGTGGTATGTAAAAAATTTGCAAGTCAAATTAGAATAATCAGAGACAGTACTGACAGCTTTCTTTCACAGCAGTTAAGTGCTGTGTCTAGTGAGGGAAGATTCCGCTGTCTGGCTGTTTTGCAGTTTAGGAATTTCTGTCACATTGTCATAAATAGTGTCCATTTTATGAAATCAGCTCTTCATCTCTTTTCTGGAGCAGTGGCTGCAAAATCATTGACTTTTAACATCCATGTTGAAGCAGAGGTAGGATGATAGCTTGCTTTTCATCTACCCGAATAGCTCTAGAATCTATCCCCATATTTAAAGGTTATCACTGCCCTTGATGAGTTGTTTGAACCAAAGTGCATGTTTTCTGAGCACAAATAGAATCAGGGTGTCCTACCTGACACAGTGAGTCTTATTGCATTGTTGGAGTCACCAGTCGGAAAAAAAATTACTAGAAATACGGAGACTAGTAAGAAAACAAAAATTTGTTCCATTCTGAAATAAAAATTAAATCATTTAAAGTTTGAGGGAAAAAAATTGCATCATAATAGCAAACAACACACTGGTTAGAGATTCAAGATTACATTCCAGTTTTGCTTGATATACAGCACAAGTCTTCTGTGATTGGATTCAAAGATCTGTTCTGAACATCTCTTGTCCTTGCTCCATCCTGACTTGCAAATTGAAATACATGATTATTCTTCAGCAGTTCTGCCTTATACACTTAAAAATCCCCATATATTCTCTTCTGTTTTACTGTATGCCAGTGACAATTTTTATTTCCATTCCATATCAGAACAAAAATTCTGTTTGTCCAGCTAGTGTTAATCAGATTTTAACATCTAATGCTCGTTAGAATATCCCAAATAATACACTGCAAATAGTGAAATAAAAAAGTCAAGCTAGTTATTATACTCCATAGCAATACTGAGACTTTCACTAAGCACTTTTTATTAACTTTTTTCTTCATTTACATAAAAATTGGGTTTTCCCTTCTGTTTCCTGATAAATGATAAATGAGGCCTTTGATGTACCAGTATGTACATACCTAATGATATCATTCCAAGAGGATTTGATTAGAGTAACAGAAATCCCTTTATACTCGTGCCAGATGTTACAATGCATCAAAGCATTCTGATGCTATAAAACATATATATTATTATGTCAGGTTCTACCATCGTTTCCTACAGCAACACCAGCTCTCTGCTGATGGCAAATGAGTACAACTGAGAGAAAGCTGAAGAGACAGTTTATCCCAGGAGGCAGACAGCACATGCATGTTTACCCATATGATGAGCTCTGTCTGTAGCAAAGCTTGAATTTCTGCTCTTTCAGAAGTGTTCCGCTTCCTAAAATATGGACTCAGGCCAAACTGACAACAATCACTTTGTAACCTTGTGTTTGTCTTTCACACAAAGGAACACAAATTGTCCTCTCTTCTTTTTTGGTTTTTGTTTCGTTATAACTGCAAAATTGTTTTTAAGCCAGTGCCTGAAGATTCATGTAAAGGCATATGCTGCATTCCTCACGACTGACTGACTGCTACAGCTACTATAAAGTTTGAAATTTTAACGTATATTACATCCAAGTATTTCAATCCAGTCCTAAAGTCCTTCAATCAGTTTTGGCACTCAGATATCATGATCATTGTTACAGCTTTAAAAAGCACAGTCTTTACAGAAAGACTATGGACATTTCAGAAATTTAGAAAAAAAAAAAGTCAGAATTTCAAGAATAAAAGCTTAATTTTGGGTCGGCAATAATTAAATGTGTGTGAACGTGGGGTAAGATTCAGAGGTCCTAAAGTAGCAACACAGAATTGAAACATGATGACAAGAACTATTGCTTAGTGTTTTTCAAAGCCCTAATTGTGCACCTTGATCCACAGGGCAGCCTATTGCACCCAGGTAGATCATAGTTCAAGAACTCTAACTAGAAATTTAACCCCAAAGCCTGCCTTATCCAGTGCTTGTACAACACTTATCATGAAGAGCCTTGAGTTGGGCAGCAGAAGTTATTGCCAAGAAAGGAGAACTACTTGATAATCAGATCTTGAAAAAGGAAAAAAAAAATTTAGAGACCCCCTCAGTAATCTGTGCTTGCACTGGAGTAGTTCCAGTTACAGAGGAGGACTCTGCTGGGCAGAGTTAAACTGTTATTACATGATTCTAATCACTTACAAATGTGATTGAATGCATATATGCATTACATTTAAGTACCTTTGTATGTGTGCAGTATGAATATAATTCATACTACATATAAATATGAAAAGTTAGAGTTCATAACCCTGAGACTGCAATCCAGATACAAATCTTCCTGTCTTCTACTGCATTAAACAGTCAATCCCTGTAACATATTTGATTTTAGTCACTTGGAGAGCCTGAACTTATATGGGACCAATGTTCAGGCACTATCTGGAATTATCCTCGGGATAAGAGACAAAAATTTACAAAATACAATTTTGATATCCTGTGTTTCCCTACTCTGCAATAAATTAGTTAAATCTGCAATACATACTTCATTTGAGAACGGACCATACTGAAGGTGAATTTGCAGAACATGGGTATAATTTTTAAAGATTTAAAGGATGTAAAAAAAGAGAAAAAAAAAAGCCTATTCTTACAGAGCTTTAATGATAACTTCCCTCCAGGCAGTAATTCCCTAGAGACAGTTCTTTTCAACCGTACAGCTCTGGGCATAATCTCCTTGATAAGAGTAATTCCTAAAGGGCATCATATCAAATGTTGGCTGGAAATTCAGAGAGATGGGGGTCATGCCACTATTTTAGATTAGGAAAAAAGAATTCTTTCATCTTTTCAATGAAACATTGGGTTTTTCTGGCCTTTCTGCATGTTTGCTGATCCCACTTGAAGCAAAAGTTGCTTCCCTGCAGTTGCCTTATGATTGTTAACTACTCTTTTCTTTGAAGTTGTCTTTTAAGACCCTACTTGACTAAACCAAGAGATTACTATGCCAGCAATTAAAGTTGGTAGTCATTAGAGAGCTGGCCTCACATGTGGAGTGTTTTCAATACCTTCTAGGACATAGTCAATATCCCAGTCTGTTTCTTTGACATTGAGTACAACACCCATTGGATTACTGCAGCCCTCGTACACAGAATGGATCAGACATTTTTGCTTTGATAATTTAAAAGCCTTGTCAAGAAGTTTTATGGTTTTTGTCCTGTGACAATGAATTCCTTCAGTGCAGTGGCTCCCTGGAGGCAGCTCACAAAGTACTGTATTGTTCAAGAAGGCTTTAGCTTTTTTTCTTACTGTACAAAAAATCTACTGTAGTTAAAATACAACAATACATAATAGCACAACTGGAGATAATAAAATGAAATCACACTCCTAGATGAAACCTCCTGTGAACAAACATCATTGAGACTTAGCAAGATTCAATAAAAACAAATTCTGTATGAATGAGGGCTAATTCTCCATTAGAGTATGTGGGTTTCTGTAGGATAAATGTCGTACTTGCCTAATAAGAAACATCCTAACCAGTGGGGAAAGCAGGTGAGGAGCCCCCAGAAGGAAATTGGTTCATTTCTCCTTAGGATATCTCACCAAAATCAGAGTTACTTTGTGGTTTGGGGCAGGGTCAGTGGATAATGTTTCTGTTATTACTGCTGTATACCGGGGGCTATTAATACACAGGATGAGATACAATGAATAAATCTCCATCCTAGCTGAAAAGAAACCATACAACCTTGTTAAAATATGACTGCATTTAAGGTAATATATGCTGTACCTCTGAGGAGCACAGTCACATTTCCCTGCCTGTACAGATAGGTCAGGATCCAATCAGATCAAGGCAGACGAAGCATTTCACATGTTGAATAAGATAGAGATGCTAAAAGTATACATTAAATGCCAAATGACATTATCAAATCTTATTAACACAGAGAACTGAAAGTCCTTTTAAGCTAAAATGTTGGAAGGAAAGTGTTAAAGATTTAGTGAGGAGGGAATAGTTCTCCAAGCTCAAGGTGACCTTGCAGCAGGGAATGCTGACAATGTTGGTGTAGGAAAATTCCATTGATTATGCATAGTATTGCTCATCCTCTGCCTGTTTTTAGTAGAATTCCTGCGCAGAGGAACTCTCACAGACAGGTTTGAGCCTCCTGCTGGGAGAGAGAGAGATCATAAAAGCACAGTCTTGTGATGAATGCACATGGCAAAGCCCTTTGACTTATTGGGGCAGGCAGTGCCTGCCACTGCCCACTAGGGTGACCTAAACCTAACAGAGCCTGTGTTCCTGTGTGTCCCTTTTCTCCAGGACAAACTAAGCCTAACAGAGCCTGTGTTCCTGCGTGTCTTTGCTGCCCAATGTACTCAGGGAGGTAATGAAATAAATCTTTGCATTTCAGTTGTTCTTTGGAGGTCGCCCTGGTTACCTGTGTGTGTTGATTTACCCATACACCACAACATTTTTTTTTTCTTTGTCATTTGGTAGCCCAGATGGAGTGCTGTAGTTATCAAATGTTATCATTGAGGTCAATTGCTCATATATAGGAAGAGCAAATTCACTCTAAAAGGTTTAAAGCTGCCAACATCTCCACAAGAGCATAAATGTTTAGAAGTTTCCCCTTGGAGAAAATTGAGTCTCAATTGCCTCTTTTGTAATATTCTAATATATCTACATAAAATTCCTTGCTATTTGTGATTTGCCTTTAATACAAAAAAGATTTGCAATATAGTGGACTTTAGAATGCTTCATTTCAATGCAGAAGAGGTTGGCAACAAAAGGAATTGTTTACATACCTCTGTGTCACAGTTTAGAGCATCCAGTTGTCATCAGCATACAGTTATTTGTACAGCACAAGCATCTAGGTGTGACCACCTGATTGTGCTGAGTTGTAGTGAAACACAGCCCTTGATGATGGAAAAGAGTGCACTCCCAGAAGTGCTGCAGATAATATCAAACTGAGAGGGAGCAGTCGGTGTGCTGGAGGGCAGAGCTACCAATCAGAATGACCTGGGCAGGAAACTCATGAAGCTCAATAAAGGCAAAATACTTCATCTGGACTACAGCAGTGCTCTGCAGAGGTACAGGCTGTGGGAAGTCTGGGCTGAAATGACCTGGAGGTCCTGGAAAACTGAGCCTAAACGTGAGTCAGCACTAAGCCCTCACAGCCATTAAGGCAATTGTATCCTGGGCTCTGAGAACAAGTCAAGGAAGTGATTATTCCCTTCTCTGTGGCATTTATGAGAACAGTTCTCCAAAGATGCATAACAGTGCATTGAGTCCAGGAGCATGTGACAAGTGATGAGAGCCTGAGGGAACTGTGTTTATTCCTTCTTAAAAATAGAAAGGCTCAAGGCAGATCATATCTCTCTCTACAGCTACCTAGTGGAAACTATAGAGAGGATGGAGCCAAACTCTTCTCAGAGATACATTTTGGAAGGAGGAGAGGCAACAGACGTAAGATGTGATGGGAAACTTCAATTTGAAACAAGCAAACAGCTTTTGTTCTGTTGTTTGCTGGGTTATTTTACCACAGGCATTGTCAAAGATGGCTGGATTAGGTCACCCCTGGAGACTCAATGAATCTATGACTAATAATAAGGCACACTTTTCCAAACACTGCTAAAGACATAATTTTCACTTTATGCAACAGTTTGAGGCTTCAGCCAGGACCACGGCCTGACTCTGATGTCCACTGAACATAAAGAGAGTCCACAGCAGAACCTCTTCGCTGTCTAAAAACTGCAATATTGGTCCACTAAAATCAAAGCCCATACAGGCATGACTACAACACATATCAGATTTCCAAACTCTCAAAACACAGAGAAATTGGCTAATCTGTTATTTGCCTTTAGATCTCCCATAATCAAAATAGTTAGAATTGAAAAAGAATTCTGTTACCACATCAAATAGTTAAAAGCATTAGAAACTTGTTTCAAATTATTTCTGTTTTAGATTCAACAGTAATATCTTTTTGAATATCTTAACCTTTTAAAATATAGTAATCTGTGAACTGTAAAATATTATGATTTCATTTTAACAGTATTACACTTTCACTTTGATTGCATGGAAATATGCATTAATAATAACTCAATTTTAGGTGCCTTTAATTGGTAAAAAAACAGTATATCTCCCCTTGGGTGAAAAGAGAAATATTGAAGGAGCTCATAATGTTACTTCTATCTTCCATTAAAACAATACATAACCATATAAAAAGGGAGACAGAGAAAGCAGAAACACAAAAGATGCAACATTTTCTCTTCTGCAAATTGTCATCATCTCCAGACTGCTAGGGAAACTTAGATCCATCACAGCCTTTCCATGCTGGGCAAGCCTTATCACCACCAGACAAAGGAAGTTCATCTACTGCCACACTCACTCAGCTGCAAGCAGTGCTAGAGTCACCTAGACTAGAGCTCTTCACAAGCACCTTCTACCTTCTTTTTGGCCTGTCCACACACCCAGGTTATGAACCTCTGTGCTAATTCTCATTACAAAAAGTCTCAGTGATTAAGCCCATGACTTTATCTGGGACAATCCGATTACCTACAGCCTGCCTGTAGATACCTGAAACTAATGAAGTAGCAACTCCTCTCTTGTCAGGCAGTTTCTCTGCCTTGCTGTCCCTGCTCACAGCTAATCCCTTATTTACTCAGCCTTCTGCTGGGCTTTAGTGTCTCAGGGGGGCTACAGTTATACTCCATAGTTAGATATTTCTTCTGATGAGGAATTTTGTAGCCCATGCCTTAAAGGCATTCATTCAGTAAGTTTTCCAGAACTACAACTCTCTGAAGACAAGTTGCCAGTGGAAAGAAGATCACCTGTTGAGATTTGGTAGTGGGATTTGACAATATTGCTCCAAGGCTCCTCACCTAAGAATTGGTTTCTGTCATCAGCCAATGAGAATAAGAAGGTTTCAAGCTCTCCATCCTTTTGCACAAACAGGGTCTTGGAACAGATATTACTCAAAGCAGCAGTAGTGGCACTGATCTCAGCTTAACCAAGCACTTCACATGCCAGCTAAGCACAGCATCGGTTACCACTAGAAAATCACCTGACGTGTGACCTCAAGCCAGTGTGATTTGAGTGCACGGGCTGGGTGCTCAAAAATGGCTTGTCATTGCAGAACTCTGTACATTGTCTGTGCAAACAGACACATTCCCACCACGGCTCCTGCTGACCGGTCCCTTCAGCAGTAAAGGGCAGCCCTTTCAAGACTTTTCTTGACTAAAAAGGATTAGGCCAACTGTGACATCCAGGCTCCTCCTCCAACATTCTACATTAGTTTACTGATCTGAACATGGCAGGTAAGGAGCATTTTCACATTCTGAATCGATTACAGGCAAAATACCAAAGCAACACTTTATCAAATCCTAAAACAAACCCTTGAATACGTGCAGATCTTCTTGGCACTTCAGAGACCATCATCGTAAAATATTTTTATCTAATGCCTCACAATATTTGCTCTAAGAAAATGAATGCATAATTGTAATAGGTATGGAGTATAACAATGTGTCCTTGGCTTTCAAAGTCATTTCTGATGACTTCTATTAAAACAGTTCATATTCTATTTAATATTTTCATTTCGTTTTACTAGCCAAGAAATTAAACTGCCTTCTTCAGAAATATCAATATGATTTAAAGGAAGTTACTTGGGTAAACATACCCAGATGGCTATTATTAATTTCAAAATTTGCCTTTGCTGCTATAGGCTTTACATTTTAAAAAATCAGCAAGAAATTAAAAATACTATTTCTGAACTTAATAAAATATAGATTTTTAAAACAAACAAATAATTAAAAATGCAGTGCATCAGTAGCTTCATTTCTGAGAAGGATATACAGCAGTACAACACTTCTGGATGAGTACAGTGCATGATAAAAGAAGGCAGGAGCTCTGGTTTTGGCAGGGCAAAGATCATTCCTCTTTTAAACACCTCTGTCTCTTTGGTTGTCAACAGCACTGATTTAAAGTGCCCTCTGAAAAATCTTTTAAGAGCTATTCCGTTATTGAAGTATGACCTTTTCACATTTTAATAACTTGGAAATTGCATTTTTATCCATAGATTAGAAATTATCAGATAGCAGTCAAATTCCCCATGCCAGGCACAATGTATAAATGAAAGCCGCTCCAATTACCTAATTTCATTTTGGGGTCGTCATTGCTTCGTCTTTTAAATTATCAAACAAGATATGTAGCCAAAATTCTTTGATAAGAAAATGTTGATAAATCTCCACTGCATTATCAGAGTTGAATTTTCAGGTTTGCTAAGGATACAAATATGAAGTTTTTTTTAAAACAGTTTGTGTCCATTTTAAAAAAGGAAGCAAAGCATCCAGTAAGAACTGATGAAAGAAAAAAAAAAGTAGGACAGAGTCACACTTCATGATTTACACACCCTATTTGTGTAGGTATGGCAAAGGTCCCAGAACACTGTGTGCATTTCTCAAAGCCAAAATAAGACCTAACCATTATAAGGTGAGGAAATAAGTTTTTCCTCATGAGATCATTTACGCATTTTTGAAGGTCAGATGATGGAAACACTATTAACATGAATATAAAATATAAAATACTTTTAATTGCTATCAGTGTTTGCCTGATCATGTTGCTGACCTCTGTAACTCTGCATTCTTCTCTCATTCCAGCTTTAACTACATGGGTGTTATCTGGATTATTTTTTTACTTTTAATTATATAGCATATTTTTGCAGGAGGCCTTGGAGATGATATTTCTTTAACAGAACTATTATTTGAATGTGTATCTGCGAGGATGCTCACTGATATTTTGATTATCTCCTGCCCATTATTAAAATTGGCTCATTTTTACATATAAGAGCATATGGTAAGAAAAGCTTAAGAATTCTGATTCTTTTATACATGTGTATTAGAATTCTAGATGTGCATAGTATTTACACAGATTTTCTATTAAAATGGATGGCAAAATGCCCACTGGCTTCAGGTGGAGTAAGGATAGGCACCAATGAGGATTTTCATTAATTGTTCCTTCGAGCACAAAACACAGTGCACATCTGTTGAACCAGTGCCAGTCTGAGCCATTTTTTACCTCAGTTTCTATTCAAGAATGATCAGAAATGGTAATACTGTGTGAATCTGAAGCCAAAATCATCTGAATGACAAGTTAAATTTATAAACTAAAGACTTATTCTGCTAATGCTTACAAGCCTAGCTGACTTTACACACTTAGGCAAAGCCTGTGACTGAGGGTATTTGTAGGATCGTTTTTTATCTCAGAGTTTGATGTTTTCTTGAGTGTTTTTGCTTGTTTGTTTTTTTACAAGCCAGCAGGCAGAAGTAACATTTGTGTCCTATTTCCTTGAAAATTGAATTTGTCCCTTCCATGGATTTGTCTTATTGTATCCAATTGCTACAATTATTCTTTGAAAGTGGCAGGACTCAAAAGAATACCTAGAAGGGAATGAAAAAAAAGTTCTGAAAGGCTCTTATTGTGTTAAATGGCACAACAAATGGTGCCATGTTTGTCCATTATATACAAATGATGTGATCATGTGATCAATATTTTTATGCAGTGTGTCATAGTAAAAAAAACCCTAATTTTGGAAATACTTCAGGAAAAAGAGGTAAAAAAGTGATGGGCAGTAATGTATTTCTTTGTTTTTTTATTATTTCTTTTTTTACTATCTAAAAAATAATAAACAAGTGTACTAATCTCCTCCCAAAACACATTTGTGGAAGGACCATTAGCCTAGCCCAGTTTCACTTGGAGAGTTTAACACAGAGCTCATTTTTATCCTCATACTCAGCAGTCATGTTAGAATACCTTTGTAATGTCGTTTGGCAAGTAATATTGCTGAAACTGAGAAATATAGGACTACTAAAGAAAATACTGTATATGAGTATTTATCTTAGTTTCTGTAAGTGTAAACAGAGATTTCCTTTTGAGAAGCCAGAGGGTTTGTTAATTATATATATTATATTAAAAAGTGTAAAAATGTATCATTGTTGATTCAGAAAATACAGTGGAAAGATTTCAATATGTAGGAAGACTAAGCAAATGAATCAAAATTCTTTTGAAGATGCCTAAGCTTTCAGACAGCAATATTGTTGAAGAATTGTTTTCAAGATGTTGCATCAGAAAAAATACATTCTCTTTTTCAATATTTTTGAATGTATTTGCACATTTCTTATCAAATAATGTATTCGTGAAATCTATACATATGTCTAAAACACATTAGTCAACTTTTTTTAATAACTGAACTTCTGAAACTGAATCACACTGCATCTTTTCTCAGTAAGGCTTCTTGGGAAAACTGAACTTTCCCTTAGGCTTTGAAAAACAAATTTCCTAGGCTTAGAAACAGCTCATGCATTGTGGCATACAAATAAACACAAGGCATACAGCATTGAAAACCTCAAGATTTTGGCAACATTTACTGTATGTTTCAGGGCTATAAAAGATAACCTGATGCCAGAGATGCTAACTACTAACTAGATATAGCAATGCTTCCTAAAATTCCCTATGCAAATTCCCTGTTATTGTTTCCCTTTGTTCTATACACTGATTTAATAGCTACATCACAGTATTTGTTTAGAGGGGTAAAAAATCCACTTTTAAATCATCCAAAGGAGGAGTAGAAAAGTTTCAGTGTTCTCAGTCTCTGCAAAATCCACCTTGTGGTTTTGTGGCTTTTTTAATGTGAGTGTACAGTAACGGTGACAACGTGTATGGTTAACACCTATGAAATTGTGAAGTCTCAAACATCCCCAGAAGAATCTAAACCTGAAGCAGAACCTATTTTTGCTGTGTTTGATTGTTTTACATGTTCTATTTAATCCATCTCCAATGTATGCCCAAGGTATGAAGATTCCAGTCTTCTGAGAAAGTGTACATTTGGGATGGCCAATAGTTACGTCTATAAAGAGAGTAAAGAAAATAAGTACTCCAATTGTTGACCTTCAGGCCAACATTTTTAAAAGTCTTGTCTCTATTCCATGAATGTAACGTAGTCTGGTTTTCTGTGCCTGTGCTATCTAGGCAAAGAAAATTTTAAGACTGAAGTAATATTCAACTCGCTTATAAGAGAGCTCATAAACATAATGGAAGTCTTTGCAGCGGAGTTGTGATCTTGGAAATATAATACTACTCTCTCCCCAACAGGGTTAAAATCCTTATAGAGTTTAAGATACAAGAACATGCATTTCTGGCATTACTTTTTAAATGCTGCCAAAGTCTAGCTGAAAAAATTGAACCATTTTTTAAAAGAATCCAAATGCCAAAATCTCACTAAATGTTCTGGGTTTTCTTTCAAGGAATATTGTGTAGAGCCTTCAGGAAAAAAAAATGTTGTATCCAACTCCTACAGAGAAGGGAGCACTCAAGATTCATAGGTGTCTGTGGTGAAAAAATCCCAAACCTTAAAAAACTACACACTCGACGTGGGGAAAAAAACTCTTAGGGGTTTTCAGGGGTTTTGGTTTTGCTTCTCACATTTTTTAATCACTGCAGACTGCATTTCTAAGCAGAAATTCAGAAGGACACAGAATTACTGAGTTTAGAATCGACCTTCTTGTTCAACTTCCTGATCATCTAGAAAATGTTGCTCCCCAGGGATGCTGGCTACAGAGCCTCTCTGCATGCCCTGTTCAAGTGTTAATTACCTTTACAATAAAAATGGTTGTTCCTTCAGCCTAAAGAGAATTTCTTCAATTATTTTTTCATCTTCACCTCTTCTTGTTTAACTGGATACCACTGAGGAGGCTGTGGCTTTGTTTTACTTTCCTCCATCAGGAATTTATATAAATTTAGAAGATCTCTGAGTTCTCTAGACTAAACAATCCCAGCTCTCTCCTCATGTGTCAGCCTCCACTCAAATGTCAGATGCTCCAATCTCTTAGTCAGCAGGTCAGAAATAATCAAAACAGAAGCAGCTGACATGAGAGAAATGAGAGCAGGGATCCCTGTAATTCTGCCACCCACATCATATAACACATAGCTTTGTTTTGTTCCTCAGTGTCAGCTTTGAAGACAACAAACACAGAGTGCAACCACAGGATTAGCAGGTTTTTATGAGTGGCTTTAATATGAATCAACCAGTCAGACAAATTTAGAAACTTCACAGCTATTAGGGTTCCTGCCCTGAATTAAAATATATCTTAGAGGAATTCATTAAGTGACAGTGAATCAGAATAGGAAACCAAGAATGCAGGAGTGAACATGAGCTAAGAGTCCATGTGGAGAGAGGCAACTCATGTTTGGTAGGAGAGAGGCACAGTCAGCAAATGACTGTGAAGAGATGATCTCTGCAAAAACATTCTGAATAAGTGAGAGAGGACTAGACTACATTTGTCAAGCCTCAAAATAGAGAAATACTCAGAACACAAATATTTTTGACAAGGATTTTAGGATAGAGAATATAAAAGTTGAAATACTCTCTATTTCAGAAGTAAAAGTATGATATGTCAGATGGGCAAATGGAGCAAGAAGGCACTCTCAAATAAAACATCTTCATGACAAGTAGACTGTTACTATTATCAATAGTGAATGAAAACTCAGGGAATAGGCAGGGTTTAAGGAAGACATTTAAGAATTCTGGTTTCCATATTCTGAGTTTATGGCTAGACATCTAAACAAGATCTCTGTCTCACAAGCAGCCCAGTTTTCAGTTTAATTTGGATTACATTGAGTAAATCCAGAGTTGAGTGGTAGATCTGTGCAAATATTCAATATAGAGACTGGCACTAAAATTTGCAAAGCATTTCACAGGAAATGGAAGCTGTGCCCTACAATCCTTAAGTAACCGTAATTTTGGTAGGAGTTTTATCAAGTTTAAGACTTCAGGGTTGATAGCTTTGCATCATATGTTTCCATAAAGATACTTCATGTCAAACCCAGCACTACCCTGCAATTTTAATTGAAATTTTTACCTCTGCAAAATGGACATAAAGCAGTGATTTTGGCAAACACTTCAAGGTATAAATTACAAAAACATGTAGAAAGTGCCATGAAATCATAACAGTAGCTTTCTACATCCATTTTGCAGAAGTATAAATTACAAATGCAATCTGCTGCTAAATTGAACCAAGAACTAGTACTTATACACAAAAACAAGCGCTTTCCTGTTCACCTTTCCTGCTGTAACAGGTTATGAAAAGGAAGGCGCTGTCCAAGAACCTTTCTGACTTTTAGGTAAGTACTACGTGTGAATAGCAAGAGTCACAAACAAGTGATGGGTGGGGCAGAGAGCAGGTAGGGGATGGGGTGAGAGGATGAGGAGCTCTACAAGAGAGAGGGAAAAGCAAATGCCTGTTTAACCAGGAGGTACTTTAAAGCTTCATCCCACTAAACCAGATAATATATGTGCTGTATGGACGGCAGAGCACTGAATGGAAATGTGAGTTTTAACATTACTGAGTGGATATATTTGCAAATATCCTAGAAGGAGGTAGTAAACCTTCAGAAAATACGGACCGTTACCTCCATAGCTCCAAAACTTCACTTAGTATGTTCTGCCCAGTCAAGGAGCCCCTTATGTATATGAAATACAGAAATGTCTACCGTGGACAAATAGCTAAATAAAGAAATCAAAAAATCTATTTACCAAAAAATAATATGGTCCAAGGAAAGGCCCAAAAGATGGCTGATGAATGAACTCAGTATGTATCTTCTCTAAATACATAATATAACCTGCACTGACACTCCACACAAGCCAATCCAAGATTCTTCCTGTTCAAGTGTTGCTAAGCAACATCACTACCCAGCAGCAGGGATGTGGTATGAGGAACTGCCTGGCCTTATAATCATTTATCATCTAATCTATAAATGCTTTTCTGAAAAATAGGTCAGAATTTTGCAGACTTTGGCAGTTGCCAGCTGGTTTTGTGGTTTTGCTTTAGGAAAAAAACTATCAGATATAATTTGGATGCTCTGTCTGGCAGACAGCCTCCTTCCTATACAATTTGCTTTTAAAACTGTCTTCTGTTTATCTTTCTGTAGTAAAATCTTTCATTATCTTCCCTTAAAATTAGGCATTTTACAATGAATTCTTCATTCTGTTGAACAACTCCTCTTTGTTTTTAAAAGGAGTACTGGATAGCAAGTAAATATTTTCTAATTAACTTTCACTAACACAAAACTTTTGTATTTTTCAGTTGATGTCAAACAGAAGTTGTGAGGCCTCTAAGACACATTAGTACATGAAGAATCTGTTCATCCCAAACAAATAAACTAGCTTGCCAAGCTCTGTAACCTATTACATGCCAATTATTTCCCAAGAGTAAAAGTATGTTTGCTTTACTGAAGTGCATAGCTTTTAAGAAAATTAAAATTCCTAGAACAATTTGCATAAGGAAAATCAGATTTGCAGCCTGGGGTACTTTTAGTAGATTAGAGTAGAAAGGAACAGAAGGAGCTGGACTTCATCCTTTCAGTTCCAGGCAGGGCTGCATGCAGATAGGTGCCCACACCTCGTGACACACGTGCTGTGAATCTGGACCATTCTATGCAGGCTTACTCACATGGCAAACTGACAAGCAGTGTGCTCAGAATAGACTGTCACTGCTTACTGAGCACAAAGAACTTACTGTGAGGGCAGTAAGTCCACTCATAAATTCACTCTATTCCAGATGTACAGCACGTACTCTGTACACTTTTGTTCTGCAGGTGAGCAGCAGCTGCCAGATGTATTCTTGGCATTAGGAACACTGAACAGAGCTGATCACATGGCTTATGTCTACTTGCCGTGCCTGTGCTGCAGTTTTATGTGCAGTGGGTTCCTGCAGAGACAGAAGGCGTTTGCCTGTCTTTTTTTCTGGAGACCCTTCTGGTTGTATAACTGCTTCAAACATATATTTATGTGTGCATATACATTTTTACAGATTATTATCAATCTCTTAGCCCTTTTCCTGAGATAATACTTTGCATTTAAATAAATATTTTTATTTCTTGGTTTTGGATACTTACATCTATCACCCATAAGGAGACTGAAACAAGAACTACTGTATTTTTTTACCGGCGATTAAAGACAAGGTAACAGCATAATGTAAGTGATATAATTCTATGGCTTCTGCTTGGAGCCATTCTGTTGGACTATGAGGACATCTTTCTATAGGTAAACCTTGCTTTTCATGATCCGAGGATGTGTGATGTGCAGGCTGCTGCTCAGTTGGATCCATACATGTCCATTCCACAAGCCACATGTATCTCCTGTTTATCATTGTCTCACCTTGATAGAAACAAATTCAGGTCTGTCAGGTATTTCAACATTTTGTGCTGATCAGCGTCTTGGAATTTCAGGACCATCAAGTTTCAATAAATAGGTAGAGCAGGGTTTGCTCCACCACTCTCCGAGATTTAAGGTCTTCCAGACACAGCAGCTCTAAGCTGTCAGGTTCTCTGTTGTTCCCAGCAGTAGTCAGTGCTACCCAGAACTCTGGATGTGTTCTGCAGCTCTGGGGTTTGAAAATACCCTTCTTTTTTCCTACTTTCTGTATCCTGGAAGGCAATATTGCACCAGCCCCTTCTCTCATCACAATTCCCATAAGAGCAAGTTCAGCCAGAGGGCTGCTGTGCAGTGTCTCACAGCTAAACAGCACAACTTGGCCCCCCTGCCAAATCAAACTTTTCTCTTGCAACTATTTTTATGGGGTTTAAAGTCTGATATTTAAAAGCACAGTCCTGAAAAAAACCAAACAAACAAACAAACAAAGCCCACACAAATTGAGCCAACTCAGAAAACACAAAGGAAAAGGCATTATTTCTACGGATCTAGAGAATATATTGCAAATTACACTGCATGACCAACAAAAGAAGCAAAATGTGTACAACAACTGGCTATTTTATTACCATATGCTTTAATGCTCTACTACACTATGAAATATGTGAAATAACTGAACCAGATGGTGTAGGTCTGTGTGTAGATGAAAGCAATACACTGGTAACATTTCCATAATAATACAGGAATGGTGCCAGACTACTCTGTCAGCAGTCAACCTTACTGCCTAATGCCTTCAGCATCTCACCACTTACTGATCTCAGACGGAGTCTTGTTCCCAAGAAATCAGATTCTTTTTCTTGGGGGCTTACATGTAGCTGTAACTTTTGATCCATGCTGTGAGGGTTTCAGGTTTGTGGAATTCTATACTCTGCATACCAGCACATACTTCTATGCAGAAATTGCTTTTTTATGCAAAGCTTTCAAAGTTAATTGATGTATTGGTTCCATGTCCACAAATCCTACGTCAACCAAGAGCTGACACCAAATAAAAAATTGGCTATGCAAAAGAGTTTGTCTGCCGTCCTGGTTACAGAGAAAGGGGTAGAGTTCAGAGCTCTGTGTGCGACTGAGTTGTTTATCCCACACCAAGCACAGCATCCCTGGGGCTGTGGGTTTCAGCAGGAAGAGACAGGGTGAGTGGCTCATCATGCCTCGCTCTCTCCAGAGAAGGGACTGTCACCATCAAACCGTGCGGCCTTGGTTCCTCTGCCACCCACCCGTTGCCCCCTCACTTTTCCTCCAGTGTGACTTCAGACCTTTGGTGCTGAAAGGGACAGCGGTGCCGCTCCCAGGCATGGTGCTGAAGGGACAGCTCTGAGACACGGCCGAACCCAGAAAGGCTGGGGTGGCACGGAGTCCGTGCTGGAGCGTTTCAAAAGTAGAAGTAGCAGCTCAAGCAACCGCGTGGGTCTAAGCTCCGCCAAGTGGCTGCATGATGCTTCCTCAGACCACCTCGCTTACAGGGGTTCCTTCATGCTTGTTTTGCATTGTTTTCTGCTGGGAAGGGGGAAGTCTTAGCTGTGGGATCTCCCCGACCATATTGGCTTTGTTTCACAAGTACCACATGGGCAGTTCAAGGAAACTGTCATTGTATTGCCTTTTTTCCCCAAATGTTACATGACACAGGGGATGGGAATGGTCACCATGTTGCCTTTGTCTGGGGAAACCACACGGATGCATCCTACAGGCAGCATCCACCATCTTGGTTTTGCTTGCAGTGAAGAATATATTTTTGTGGATAAAATGCCTTCTCGGGTTCTGTATACTTTTGCTATTAATGTTGCTGTTATTACTGTGCATGTCTTTTTCTACTGCTTTCTGCTCTCAGTAATTTTTTACTTCAAGCCCTAGTATTGCCTTCTTTTTCTTAAATTTTGTCCCTCACTTACTGAAAGTGTCAAGGGAAAGGCAAGTACCTTATTTGGAGTTTAATTCCCCACTGATCTTAAAACCAGCACATCCTCAGAATTAAAATCTGACTCAAGACATCCATGATTCAGTAGAAATTCCATTAGCTATGACTGTTAGGGAAAGATTATGTATCACCAGCATGCTAAATTTCACATTATCATATATGCTGAATAATGCCAAGCCTCTTAGAGATAGACAAAAATCCTTTCTCCCAAGGGTAGACCCAAGAGATATTGAAATTCTGAGTGAAGGTGCCACTTCAGAAACCATCAATAATAAGCCAGTTTCCCAAGGGGAAGGAGCCATGTTCATTTTGAAAAGGCCCTGCTCCAGATAACACTTCAGCACATGTTAGTTCTGGGGTTCCTCCTTCCTCATTGTGATTGTTTACCCCCTTCTCCCGCTTTACACATCTGGCAGCATGCTATCAACCAGGGGAACAGCTCAGCTCTGCAACCAGACCCACACAGGAATTCTCAGCTGCCTTTGTTATTGGGACATGTCTAGAAGGACCCTGCAGTTTCTACAAGTGTCAGGAATAAATATGGCAGCAAAAAAAACATTTTAATCCTTGTGCTGGTGACATTTTGGGATTCTTGAAGAGGATTTATGAGGGACTTCTATTTCCCTCTAGTTGTTTTTGTTAAGAAGACATGCAGGCCGTAGGTGTCACAGACCAGGCCAGCATGGTGTCTAGGCACATCTTCAGAAGCAGCAAAACTTGTTCTTAAACGTGACTTAACATGGAGAAATCGTTACTTCATGCTTCCCAAAGTTCCCTCAGCACTCAGGTCAGAATGCAGTTGGATTTAGCAATGTTTGTAGAGGTAGGCAGAACAGTCTGCCAGAGCAAGGTACAAGAAAGCTCGCCAGATCCCCTCAGCTACCAGCTATAAAGCCAGCCATGAGCACACTCCCACCTGCTAGCCATAAACTTTCTGTTGCTTCGTATGAACCTCCTGTTCACACAACTCGTCCAAGTGGCCCTGATCACAAGTTAAATTTACAGCTTTGTCTGCCATTTCCTCACAGCCTAGATCTTCACACTTCGGTGTGTTACACCGCCAGTGTGGTGTGAAATGTTTCTCAGATTATGAGGTAGAACTCTGTAGTCCAAAATTGAAGCTGCTTCCGTCAGGATGATGAGATAAGTACAGGCACTTTCAGAAGCACAGTCACAGAATCACAGACAACATCCTGACCATTTTAGGGCCCACCGAGCAAGTTCCTGTGCTGCTACCAGAACTGGCAGGAGTAACTGAATGTCACTGCCTGCTGGGCAGCCAGGAAAAGCTTTTTATCATGACACATGGTAGAGAATGTGAGATTTTGTCTTCTCAGTCTCTCTAGCCCACTCTCATTCTAGTTGTGAAGGAAAGGGAACCCTTGGGAAAGGATTTTCTTGGAGATGGGAGACAAAATATGTTTGGTTTTGCAGCTTTGAGGACTGTCTCAAGTAGCATCAATCAATTACAGAAAACTTAACAATAAAATTGAAAATCACTAATGGAACACTGCAGCTCATCCTCACTATTAGTAGCCAAGAATCATGTATAATGTAGCAGCTATTGTTAATTGCACAGATACCTGATTATATAAATAAATACATTTTGCAGATATTTAAAATGCATGGCAGAACAGTATCATAAACTGAATGTTTATCAATGCTCTTTCTAAAGTGAATGTGTTATGAGGCACTGCAGATTCTTTTTGGAAACACATCAAAGTAATTCAGAGCTCTATTATATCCATTCTATTTTAAGAATGTATTATATAACACACCATTTTTAGCGGATGAAATAGAGAATCTTTAAAGAGTGATACACAGCCCAGAAGAAGTATGATGGAGAAGATCAGAAGAAAAATGGGTTTCCTCCTTTTTTTTTTTTTCTCCTTCAGTTTACTGTCTCTGCTTTTGACAGTGCTGCAGGTGGTCAGCTTAATTATTTTCTCTTCTGTAGCTAGTCAGCCTGTCAGCTCCCATTCTTGTTTCAAAGGTCATAGCAGCAAAGGAGGGTGGGGGGAAAGGAAGGAAATGGAATAGGGCAAACCCAAAATCTGACAGAACTCTCAAAAGCAATAATGAATTTACATGTTAGATTCATGTTTCTATTGGCAAAGACCCCACAAGTGCCAAGAAATATAAAGCAAGGTATTTTTCACTTATTTTGACTTGCCATAACAACATCACCGTACATAAACAAGTGGCAGAAACTAATTATTTTTTCAAACCCTGTACTAATGAGGAATGAATCAAGGTGACAATGAGTTAGTCAAATTATGGAATGAATTAGATCTCACCCTTTACCTTGCTCTAATTCTAGCTGATTTAATAATTCATTTGAAAGTCTTGCCTTGCTTTGTAACCAAACAGATTTCTTGGATATTAGGCTTTTATTTCATGAGAAGACCTTTGTCACTAATAGGAGTATATCCAAATAAGAGCATGGTCCCTTGGATGAGAGATTGTCTCATCAAAGCACAAAAAGAAAAGTTGTTTCAAAAAGCAACATTGACTAGAATAATTGATATTTGAGCACTTCAGGCTACTTTCAAGCACCCTTTCAAGAACTTCATTCCCATTATAACTCAAAAGAGACCAAGCCTTGGTTGGCTCACAGATGTTCATTCTTTAAATTATTGAACTCTTCATTGCATACTCAGAAGTTCCATTGAGATAAAGCAAAATTATTCCATCTTTTCAATATTATGCATGTGTTAGATGGAAATGTAATGTTGGCTACATATTTGAGTAGTTATAACATGATGATTAGTGAAAGGGCATGTTACTTTGTTATATTCATTCAGAACCTTATTCCTTTAAATGCACGAGATTATTTGCAGTGAAGACAGTGCTGCAAAATTAACACAGACCTGACCATCACAGCAATAACTACTGATGCATAAAGCAAAAAGGGGGACAGATGACTCCTTAATAAGAAATAGGCAACTGGATTATTAGTCAAGAATAACTGAATGGACAAAGGCTCAGTGTAATCCCTAGGAAAGAGAAGAATGGAAAAGAAACTGCAGCGTAATAACCCAAAACAAATAAATGAAACAGGAAAAATAGGCAATGAACTTCTAAAAAAAAGAAAAAGGCAACAAATACAATTTACCACATTTTTCGCAAAAAAATGTAACAATTTCTAAATACATTGGAGTAAGGCAGCTGCTCTTCAGACCTTCGCATTCTGAATCAAATAATGTAGCACATTCCATTGAGTCAGTGTGCTGGCTCAGGCTGGAATAGAATTAATTTTATCCCTAGTAGCTGGTATACAGCTACATTTTGGATCTGTGCTGAAAGTAGTGTTGATAATACAGAGATATTCAGCTATTTCTGAGCAGTGCTTACACAGAATGAAACTCTTCTTCTCACACCACCCCATCAATGAGCAGGTTCGGGATATCCAAGATGTTGGAGGGAATCCAGACAGAGCAGCTGACCCCAACTGACCAAAGGGATATTCCATACACTATGCTGTCATGTTCAGCATATGAAACTGGGAAGAGAAGAAGGAAGAAGGGGTGTTCAGAGTTCTGGAGTTTGTCTTCCCAAGTAACCACATGTGGTGAAACACTGCTTTCCTGGGGATGGCGGAACCCCTGCCCACCCATGGGAAGGGGTGAATGGATTCCTTGTTTTTCTATCCTTGCGTGTGTGGCTTTTGCTTTACCTATTAAGTTGTCTTTATCTCAACACTTGAGTTCTCTCAGTTTTGTATTTCTGATTTGCTCTCCCCTCCCACGAGGGGGAAACTGAAAAAGCATCAGTATTGGGCTTATTTGTTGACTGGGGTCAAACCATGACAGTCGGCTTTCAAAACCAGAATTTTCTCTTTAATACAAAAAAAGCAGCAGTAATTATGCCACTTCATATCAGTTTAAGATTTCTTTCTAAATGCTGCCAGATATCATAGTTTTGCTGCTGAAGTGCATTTAAATAAGTACAATAATTATGATATTGTGTTTTTATGATAGCCTGCTGGTCCTTCTAGCACATTAGACTGTTTGCTGAAAATCTGAGTGATCTACCTTCATCTGCTAGAGTTGAAATGAAACCTGTGAGCACTGAAAATTCTCATTCTTTGAATTTTTTTTCTTTCCTAATCCCCAGGACACAGCCAACCTAACATCACTTTAGCATGACCCAAGATTTCTAAGCTGCAAAGAGCTTAGTTAGTAGAATTAAAGTGTTTGCTGAAGTACTGCCTATTGAGATTGGGGAGCACACTTGCTTTCTAAAACCCAGAGCCACCTCATGCTAGGTGAATGAATGCAGTTACCCTAATTAAAACTAACAGTTAACTTTACTTTATGGCAGCTGAGGGCTTAATCTTTGAATTCAGAATTTAGAAAATACTCTTCCAAATGACCGGTCTTTTCCAAGCATATTGTAATAATATTTCTTTCTCTGAAATTTTGTTAATTTCCATAGTCAAGCTTCCTTTTGTGACTCAAAGCAGTTAAAGGAAAGGATTGTCACTGAAGACTCAGCGTAGCAGAGAAAATTGAGCCTGAAATGTCACATGGAGGCGGAACTGGAAGACAGGCTTCCATCAAAGCAACAAGCAACTCCTTTCTGCTTAAATGAGCAAGCTTACCTTTATATTAGTCATTTAATGCTTGGCACAGCAGTAGATCAGCCAGCATGTCATCATTATTCTAAAAGTTGAGTCCTCTTAAAGAGGGAAAACACAAGAAGAAAAAAAATTTCATAGGAAATCATATATGATCAATAACTGTGTTGTTTAGGGTTTGGAGTCTTGGAGGGAGAACTAAATTGAGGCAGCAACTTTTGAAATTTCACCTAGGTACTCTGAGCTTTTTATCTACCTGAGTAAAAGATGCCCTCAGAGCCAATTGATCCTCAAAGATAAGGAATCAAGAAAGGCCACTATCCCCATTAACAGAAGTTGCAGCCTTAGGGATAAAAGAAAAAACTCTTTATTGCAGAGACAATACAGAAAACTGGTGGAGATCAACACCCCACATGCTAATATTGCCCCAATTTCCCATGAGGAGTGACAACTTAGATTGTCAGATTGTCAGGGTATAATTGGCCAGGGATCCCTCTTCAGAGTCATATGGCTCAAACTGTTCCTACTACTATATCATCTAAATAAATTATCTTATTGTACTTAAAGGCTGAGATTTTGTCACAGGATACTTAGGGTAGAGAAACATTATTAACCATTTGCTTCTTTTAAAGATGAACAGGCCTACTGCAATCATAGTTTTGGCATATATGAAGAACAAAAACTGCTTAAATTCGAACTGGAAAGTAATTTGGATGACATTAGTTATGTTTGTTCAAATAAATTCAGTGAATTCCTCTTTCATTTTTTTTCTCTATCTCATTTACAAGAGACATTAGGGACAGGATATAATTTATGATAATGCCCAATAAAATGCAAAGAGAGTATAAAATCTGCTTGTTTAAGTGTTAAGAGAGCCAGTCTGGAAGTCTTGAACAGCTAAAACCTATATATTTGAGGAGCTTAAAAGTTTTGCTACAGGTCTACAGGATAGCGGAGGAAAGAAAAGAAAGCAATTGCACAGGAGAGTGTTGAGAAATGAAAACTGTTCCTTCTTTTTCACCTAGGTTATGCTTTTCTTCTTCTCTTGCTTTTTCCTGCTTCCTTTATTCTTTCTATCCCTTCTCCTCCCTTCCTCACTAACTAGTGATTTCCTGCTATGTTTGCGAGCTTATTCTGATTCAGCCAACCCCACCTGTGTCAAAAGGAGCAAACAAAAATGGGAACAGCCCACTCCACACTCAGTGACAGTGCATCTTTACTGCCAGGGGTCTGGAGAGTCTCAGTGCAGTTTTGTATCGACAAATCATCTATTAATCCACTCTATTTAAGAGTTCCTTGATTCTGGAGCCACAACACCACAATCACTACCTTCCCTATCCCAAGGCAGCAATTAACCTCCTGTTTTGACCACTAAACCAATAAGGGAAGAAAAACAAAGCTGTAGGGCTTGAGTGACCAATTGCACATATCAGTGAGAGCAGTAATACTGAACAGCAGATACAGCCAATAAACACTGTTCATGCAAACTGAAATTCATTCTTGTGACAGAGCCAATCAATAATGAATAGCAAACAAATTTATGAGATCCAATGTCTGTTTACAAAGCACAAACAAAAAGACTGAAACTGATCATATTAATTATTTGCAGCTAGGAGTGTCACTACATTTAGCACTGAATGATTTAAAAAGAGCTTACTATAAATGCACAAATCTCTGCTGCCCCAAGCCTGAAGGAAGTTCAACAAGTCCTGAACTAGATCTTAAGCAGGTGTCTGAACCACTGACTCACCCAATACTCAGGGTTGTGTATCTCCAGGTAGTTTTTTTATAGGAGAAATGTCAAAAAGTTTCAACTGAAAGAATGAAAAAATTAATCACATAAAACAGGAATCTTTTTTCAATCAGTTTTTAATTGCTTTTAAAAATTTTTGTACAGTGCATTGAGATCTGTGGATGTAATATCCTGAGTAAGAGTGAGGTATGATTATTGGTGCCTCCTGATGGAAGAAATGCCTTTTTTTAGGATTTTTTTATGTTGAGTGGAATGACTGGGCTCAATTCAAACTATAAATTCTGGGCATTTCAACATGAAAGTCCTAAATTTAAAAAAAACCAAACTTAACATGAATATAGCATTCCTTCTCCAAGTCTTAATTTCCTACAACTTCCACATTAATTTATATCTAGGAATTTATTAAGAAATAACTTAGTGATCACAAGAAGAGATTTCCAAGCATAAGCGCAGTACCAATGGCTCTGTCATGAAAGAAAAGGGAAGTGATTTCACTGATATATGATGTGGTTAGAGTTAGCTGTGGAGGACTAAATAAACAACCCTTCCCTGTAGAGAACAGTGATTTCTCATACCAGGTACACCATTCAATAACATCTTGAGGTAGCACTAATAATTTTTTTTCTCCAAGCTGTAGATGTAATATAAAGTGCTTACCTCTGTCCTTCCTAATATTTTTCCATGCTAGCCCAGGTGATGTAGATGTAGCAGCAAACACGTTGGATTTCTGAGCTCTGTTAGAATTACTTTGTGCTGGTTAAAATCCAGAGATGCAGCTTGTTGACCGGAGATGAGACATCCTCAGTTGTCATATAATGTGCACATTCACCTCTCTCACCACTCTAACTCATTCTTAGTTCACTGAGGGAAAATAAGTAATACAGCCTCTTGAGTGGACTCTTAGAAAAGTCAAGGAGGGCATAACAAAACCCTCTTCAATTACAGGTGTGTTATGTCACTCAATTTAGCACTCAAATTACTGGTAGCTGAGCTAGAAGAGATGGAATAATTTAGCCAGAGGAGCAGTGAAGAATGAAAACAGATCCTAAAAATCCACATATCCTACAAAGTTTTGTCACTGTTCCTTCACAATGTAGCTGTAGTACTCCTGGGTCTAGATCAGGTCTCTCTAATGAGTACTTAATGGTCGGTACCTGCTGGAAAAAGCTGCGTAGGAAGGTGGCATCTGCTTGAGATGTGGCCACATTGTCCCCATATGAAACCCAATCACACCAGCTCAGCACAGTCTGAGGAGTGCAAGCTTGTAGACTGATGCCTACCCAAAACCAGCACTCAGATAAGAGAAATTAAACATCATCCCAAATCTGTAGACATGAAGTGCTATACAGCAAGTTACACCCTCAGAAAACACCAAGTGCTTTTGCTTGGAGCTGTAGAATATGGGGGAGAGGAGAATTCAATATTAAGATGAAGTTAAGCCTGTACTTGAAAATATTAAGATGATGACTGAAAAGTTGAGGCTTGTTATAAAGTATCCAGAAAAAAATAAATTGCGATCTGTCTGGTTCATTGGCCATGTCTTGTTTAATTGCACTACTGCACTTGAAGACTGGGAATTTTGCTTACTATATGGGAGAGGTCCCAGGTGAATTTGTTGATCTACATAAACAATGTGGAAGGTATGTTATTATTCTTAGGAAAAAATAATAGGAATAATAATAATACTAATTATAATCATAAGTAGATATGTTCAATCAACTATAACTCCAGAAGTGTTCCTTGCAGCTTTCTTGGTAAGCTTTCACATCCAAAAAGTTATATTTACCACCAGCTGTTCTAGGGCTTACATTTTGTATTGTCCCTTTTCCCTGTAACTTAACATAAACCTATTAGAAGTATTTCAGAACAGCATCTATCTGTGCAAGTGATAGTCTGTCAACTTCTAGCTTGAGGTGCACTGTGAATCAAAAGCATACAGAAAAGGATAAAGAGAAAGAAGAGCAAACACCATAGGCACAGTGGTAAATCTGCCTGTTTTTATTTAAGATAGATATTAATTTCACTCAAGCACTAAGATGAATCAAATAGAACTGTCATTCATTACGGTGTTGGGAAAGTCAGAATTTTTAGACCAGCCAGTTTCATGGAAATGTGCCGCATATTTTTCATGCATTTGTATTTAAGTTTCCTCAATCAATCAGAAAAACTGAAACGCTAAGTGAAACTCAGCCTCTAAAAAATATCAAGTCTAATGAAAATATTGTGTTTTGAATGAACTTTGAATCCCAAATACAATTTAACTCAAATTCACCTATCTTGACTCACTTTCTCTAGCTTGATCCACGTTTATGCATCAAAACTACAAAATATGACAGTAGGCTGGGAAATGTTGTCAGTGAGCTGGAAACCATTATAAAACAAATCCTTTCTGTGTAAGTGGACAGTGAAGTTAAATTGGTCTACTGTGCAAACAAAAATTGCTAGTATTTTGGCTTTCTCCACTATGGTTACATGATATCAATCACCAAGTATCTCAATTACATACAGAGATCTAATCACTAGATTAGATGTGATACATAATCTAAACACGAGTATCTGAAAATCTGGCCTTTTCAAAGAACCTTAAGATAACATCTCCATTTTAGGATGCTTAAAGTCAACAGTCATCTTTGAAAACATTGCAATGTGTTATATGTTCCAGGGAAAGCTCACTAAAATGAGAAGCTCATGTTTAAATTATTTGTTCAATGAGTGTGACTCTAGATACCACAATAACTATATATTTTCAGGTAGCATTAGCATGCTAACGAATCCTGTCCATCACTGTTTGTGAATTGCTAATGCATTCTTAATATCTGATAAACCAGAACCTTAGGGTGCAAAGTTCTATTAACATGCTAATGCATCTTGTTCCTGCTTGCTTCAGAATTAGAAAGAGTAGGGTTTAGCCAATACAAGGCTATTTTTCACTTTGCTATACCCATTAGCACTGAGAAAAGTGATAGAGATGCTGTCTGTCCATCAAAGTTCCTTATCAACTAAGAGGTAAATATAACAAAAATACAGCCTGTAAAGCAGTACAGGGAAAAGTCAAACTACCATAGCACCTAACTGCCTTTAGAACCCCAAGAATTATTTGTATTTAGCCTGTGCAACCAGCAATTTGGCATCTGGATCTATGTTTCATGGCCCAAAAATCTCAATTATTCTGAACATCTTAAAAATTCAGTATGATGAATTTAAAATGGAGTAATGATGTATCTCTGTTCCAAACACAGAACTTTCCTTAGTAAATGTTACTTCACCCACAGAATTTGTTTTGAATACAATATCTTAGCTCTCCTCAAATTTTCTGGAAGATATAAAGGACTTTTTCTTTCCACTCATTTGAAGGCGAGTTACTCCCCGTAATGTGTGAAGCTACATTTGTTTAAAAACAGGACCAGCTGTACTTAAAATCAGACCATTGACGAAAAATGCAGTTGCACAGACCATATTTTCTAGCATTTTAGAGAGGGAAAAATGGTGTCAACACCTTGCTCCATATGCATAAGTGGGAAGTCAAAGTAGGAGCAGAATAAAATGTCTGCACCAACTTATGGATTTGGTTTTGTCAAGGGAAATAAGACAACAGCAACACTGTTCACCAGCTGCCATGTTAATTAAGGGTCATGATACCCTCTGAGCAGTCTTGAGGAGCACTGAAAAGCTGTCTGATTTTGGCAGTGCATACAGAAAAGAGGTCAAAACTTATGGGGCCAGTGTGGCCCAATTTCCTCTTGATAAGAGAAATTGTCCTTTCATCTTTGTCCCTGGGCAAAGAGAGAGACTTGATACACAGCAAGGATTAGAGGAGGATCAGTCCCTGGTGCTGCTAATGCACAAAATAGCAAGGCTTTTTTACACAGACTTTCTTATTCCATGAATCCATTCAAAGAGCCAGCTGCAGCCCTGTTTTGGAATTTGTAAGGAGTGCCTTGATGAAAACCTTTTATATTAAGTAATGATTATAATATTCTCTTCTCATGCAACACATTTCTCTTGTTCCAGTCTTTAATAGAAAACACTGGGGAATGTTTTGGTGGCTTGAGTTATGAATCAGCTTAGAGCAAAATGTAGAAGGACACTCTCAGTCAAACCTAAATAAAAGCAAAATTCCTTTTTATTTCTTTTTGTAATCCTCTTGTGAACAGTTTCTCTAGAGCAGTTGAGTATTATCAGTACTTCTGCCATTCAGATTTCCTTGGCTTCAAAACTAAAATCAGAAATACTTGCCAGACAGATATTTTGCACTTTTTATTTGAAGAATTTTTACCTTTCATAGAACTGTTATGCTACCTAAGTCATCAGATAAAAGAAGTATGCATACATTATCTGTCTTTGTTCACTTACAGTGTTCAAGATATGACCAATAATTGAAAAATTCACAGATTGGATAAAATTAACAAAATGGTGAAATGTTTAATAGGCTAGTGGATAATTCATAAACAGAACAGGTGACATTGGTATTAATTATTCATCAGAAATTATTTGCTTAACTGTACTGCAGTCAAATTTCTACTCAGCTTCAGAAAGAAACCATTATGCATTCATTCTTGTTTGCATCCTAATTAGTTTTTAAACCTAGCTTAGAGATGCAGTATGCCACTACATCATTCAGCTTCCTGCAACTTAACAGACCTGTGAGAGAAAATTGGACACCTCGACATAATGACAGATGCTGCAATAGTATTTTCTCAGTATATATCAAGACATCAGATAAAAAAAAGAACTGGTAACTTACAGGCTACAGGCAGAAGAAATAAGTACTTCCTTCTAACCAGAAAATAGATTCTAACATCTATGATCCGATCATTGAACCTTATAAAATGCCTGGACAGGGAAATACATATTCTCAGGTCTGCATTTGTTTCCTCCACAGATAAGCAACGAGCACAGGCTCAAGCACACCTGAGCTGTGTTATTAGATGACAGTATCCAATTAAATTTAGAGTGCAGGGGAAAATTTTCAAGTTATTTTAACATTAGAAAGCCTCAAAGCTTACAGATGCATATCTTGCATGTTCAAGTGTCAGACACAAAATGGGAGAGTCGATAGTAACAAACACTGTGACTAAAATGTAACAGAGTATGGATATTGTTTGTAAAGCAGCACACATTCCCAGCCATCTGTCATACTGCACACCTGACCTGCCATACACACGTTTCCTCCAGTTGCTCGTTCTTACTGTCTTATCACAAGCTTCAGAGACCTGGTACTTGTCCAGAGAGTCTTAATCCCAGAGATTTGTGATGATGTGGGAGGCTCAACTGAAAGAAAAATACATACTTTGTAGTTAAAGAGCACAGCTTGAAAACAAACATTTCTAGAAAACTCAAACAACAGCAGGAAATTTTTTTTTTTTTTAAACCCAGAATATTGTTTTAAATATCACATATTTTAAACCAAATGCTTGACCCACGATGGCTCAGATCCAAAAATAGCTCTGGGGCTCCAAGATGATGCTGGAGCCTTGTCTCATCTCACTGTGGTACCTGTTTTCCACACATCCTACAGAGTTATACTTCCTAAGGACTCCAAGACAGGAAAAAGTTATGCATGCATACTGTGCTGCATCATGTGTATAAGTAAAATTATAGCTAATTTTTTTTTCCATGGATGACAGGGACAATATAGTCCATGAAGCATATGCAAGACCAAGTCCTTCAGTCATCCAAATGAGAGGCCCAGCCAAGGTCAGCAGGAGCAGCCAAGGTTAGCAGTGAATCTTCTCCAGACCCTGACTCGGATTTCATTCCATAAAAACCAGGGCAGAAGGAGAGGATGATGCACACATACATCTCACCCCAGCTCAGAATAAAGATGTCACAGGGGTATGTGCCTGGACAAGGGAAGTGGAGACTTATCTAGAAACTCACAGTTTGGAAATAGCTCACTGAAACAATAGAATTTCAGGCTTAATGCGGTGTTGAAATCTGTGACGAGGAATCTAAAGCTTGTCCTTCCCTCTTTAATATCTGACTGCATTCGTACATTGATTGTACATAGAGAGATATAAGCATATAAAAAATCTAAAACTAACATTTTCTCGTGTTCTTCATATCCTACACTATCTCTGTATTTCATAGGAGTCCCACAGCAAAATAAGTATTGCCTGGGAAATGATACTGCATGGTTCAAAATTATTGCTGGTTTTCTACGCTTATTCTTTTCTATGCTTACTCCTTTAGTACTTTAGACTGCTAAATATCTCCCATTTAGATGGGATTTTGTCATTTTCTTTTTTGCCTGGTTCGTAGTGTGCAAATTTTTTTCACTAACAATTACACTGCAGAACATTTTGTATTTTCAGTGAAGATTTAAATCCTCATTACCCTGTTTTTTATCAAAATAGTAATTTCAAATAAATTAAGGTACTCAGTTCATTGATTCATTATGCAATTAATTTCTTTTCATATTCTGCACACATCCTGATGGAAGATTAACAAGCATGTACCATGCATATACTAGGGTGGAGGGAGGACATTTCTCCTTCAAATTAGTATACTGAAATATTAATATGAACAAAACAGGAATGGCTGTAAGACATTTTCAGCAAGGTATTATAATGTCTAAGTGACAAGGAATGATTTTAAAAGGCATGCATAGTGCAAGAAACTCAAAGTCTAGAGAAAGTCGTTCTTACATCAACAATACAGTTATTTACCTTTTCATTCCAATTTTGTGATACAGTTTCTTTCAATTATCCACTATTATCACATTGTTTCTGATAAAAGATTAAAATCTTTGCATTTTCAAATACTCTTTTTTCAAAACACATTCAATTGCTCGAGACATGGTTTCTGTTTTATTCCATTAGTATTCTTTTGTGGTATTGATTACACTATCATAAGATATAATAGTTTAAATTTGAATATTTCCTAACTTTTCTTTCAGTAACCACAGTAAGGCAGTTTTTTGATACAGGACACATGAAGGAAAGTATTTTTATCAGTTCACTTGTTTCCAATCCAGTCCTTGAAAAGAAAACTCATAAAAGCAAGGCTGGAGAAGTCAAACCAGAAATTAAATGCCCTTTAATCTCCCAAGGACTGAAATAATAAGAAAACAGTGGTTGAGTTGTAGCAGTCATATTCAAAGAACATAATCTAGGCAAGCTTTGTAGATAAGTTAGTATCGTCTACCAGATCAATTGAACTTCTTAAGGGCTGATCCTGTCAACTCTTGGGCATCTAAGAAAAAAAAAACAACAAAAAGTTGAGCTGTAAGATTGCTGGAAATGTTTTATTTTTCTAACGGTTATAGCATTTGACAATTGTGTAGTTTATGTATCATAAAATACCTTAACTGCAGATTCATCCTGAGACTTTGATCAGTTTCTCAGGTGCTTTTGAGATTCTGCTCTGAAATTCTATTCTATACTTTAAAAAATGTCATTTTCAGGAAAGGATCTAATTTAAGCACCATGATTCAGGCTAAAATAATTCAGGTTTTACTAAAGAAATCTAAACATCCTGTATTTTTGACAGCCTAACTTTCATCATTGCACTAACTAATAACACAACCCCTCTGAAGTTTAAAGAATTAAACTCAGGACTTGATAAATATCAGACACATTTTTACTTTCATCTGCTAAAGGTTTTCATTTTCCCTCCTGTTCTAATACCCAGCTAGTGTGGAGCTCATTCCTATTTAAGTGTTACAGTGTTTGTTTCCATCACTCTTAAGAAAACCATAAGAACAGCGCTGTACAGCTCACTGGCTTCAGAGGGTGCAGGGGATTTTCTTTCTATAACAGCCAAAAGGAGGAAATTTACGGTTATAAATGTCTCTGAAGTAGATCATAACTTGACAACAGAGAGGGCAGACATTTTCAACATGTGAAAACTAGGATTTTCATGGATTTCAGTGTATAATAAACTAGGGCAAGATATCCCATATACTCTCAGAACTAAACAGTCTCTTTTATTCTTAACTTCTCAGGCTTGAAGTCCTTCAATGAGAAGCCTAACAATTGTTTTCTCTTTTGGCTCTAGAAAGAAAGAGCGAGTCACACCTTGAACCTGTGTGAATTCCAGTGTATTTTCTTGTTAAACTTGATTTTCTACCACTTTAAAATGTATTATTGGCATGCAGAAAACCCAGGGGGAAATCTGGGCAAGTTTTCTAAATGGAAGCACAGTGCTAAGCAATGCAAGCAAAAGTTCCAGCTAATATAATTTTGCTTATTCTTGTATCTCCCAGTAATATTTATTTTTTCTTTAGTCTATCTCCTCAAGAAATACTGCACACCCAGCCCACAGCCTTTTTCCTCTCTGCAGTAAGTAAAATGTAGTCACTAATTTGATAAAATTTGCTTGTTGAAGCTCATCCAGTGTATCTTGAAGCCCAATGAGGATTCCTATCAACAGTGGTAGGAACTAGACTGGTGAGAGAAGAGAGAAGATATTTCATACAGGCTGCTGAAATACCTGAAAATTAAGATAATCAGAAATTGGACTGTTTTAAAGTCCTGAGCAGTGCTCTTCATTTCTATGGCTGTGGCTAACAATGGAGGGAGAAGAGGCTTTCAGAGCTGAAGACGGGGAGCTCAGAAAAGCAAAAATTGTCATGAATGACAAAAGCCATCATGATAAAAATAGACAACTACTGAAGAGAAACATGTTTTTGCTTTGCAGAGTATTTTAAAACCTCGAGAAATTACACACCTATTCACTGCAGCAGAAATTGTGCCCATGTTTGAGACCATAATGACAATCTGTGTGTGAATTATGATTTTTTTACAATAAAAGTTACATTTTATGACTGATTTTTACAGTACCCAAAAAATTTGTCATCTTCTATAAACTACTACCAAAGCAATGAGAGAACTCTTTATAATAAAGTACATCTTAATTTTTTTCCTGATGAAGGGTTTTCTAAGAAAATATTTTAATCCCTGTAGTGCCTTTTCAAGCTCATCAAACACAGTAACCGAGATAGAACTAACAATGCAGCTCAACATAGATCATTCATGCATAATTTATGTTATTTGTTCCTTTAAAAGGGAATGTTTTTACCTAAAAGAATAAATTAAAATTAAGAACTGTTTTTTCAAAGTTATTTCTTTTCACTTACATCTACAGTATTTTTCTCTGTACAAAACAAGAAATGAGCCAATATTATCAGATTTGGTAGCATATGAAAGGACCAGCCAACGGCCAATTAAATTGGGGAGATAACGATGAAGCAAGAAATATTTAAAAATATGGTTTTTTATATTATATATCTCACTTCAAGGGATTGAAAGTAAGGAGGAAATAGGAAACTGCTTTGATGATTTCCTATTCTATAGCTTTTAATGCAATATTCCTTTCTATAAAAGGACAAGGCTATGGACAGCTCATACCCTGGCTTTAATGGGATCTTTGACGTGGTTTTGTATGATATAAGACAGCAGGGTGTAAATGGAATTACTGGGAGTCATGGAAAGCAATAGTTACCAACTCTCAAACCAGGAAGACTCAAGGGCATCTGTCTTTTCTAGGCTTAGAAAAAGTCAAGTAATTGTTATTAAGTAGTTGGATGAAACTAAGTATATATTTAGAAGATGTCATCCAAAAGGATGTTTGAAGCATCTGGAAAAGTCAATGGCTGCAGTTAAAAACAATTGTAAAAAACTGAAGAAATGTAGGGAAAATCAACATACAATTCAGAACTCTGCAGAGCGAGGTCTGGGTTATGACTTCGTGTTGGGATGCACAAACAAATATTCTGTCACTATGTTGCAAAAAATAATCTTTCCAGTCTTCAGGCTCCAGAAAGAGAATTTTGTTTAATTGTTACCACTGGCCCCATGAAAGATGTAAAAGACTGGACAGAGCCCAGAAGAGCTCAAGATAAAGATCAGATTAGGANAATTATAGGATAATTTTTTAGTTAGAAAAGGAAAAGCTAAAAGACAATGTAATATGTCTAGGCATGCAAAACATGCATGCAGATAACTTTTCAAATTAAGGGAGAGAAACCCATTTATACACTCTAAATTAGCAGTAAGGAAAAAAGTTTCAGCAAATTTAATTATTAGAATAATCTTTATAGAGGCAAGAATAGAAAGAAAAAATGCTAGAATAGTTAGCATAGGGAAAACTGTGCAATCACTTCAGTTGAAGCCCTTTTAGTCTTTAGAGCACCTTTAGCTACATGCTTGTACAGAGTCTTACAAAAACCAGCCTCATTTGCAGAAAAAATTGCAGCTGCTCCATCAGTAAAGGTAAGCACTGATGGATGCTGAGGGGAAAATAAAGCACATGCCTGGAAGGGTGTGTGAGCTGACACTTTAATTTAATAAGTGGTTTCACATCACTGGGAGATATGAAGACGTGTGTGTCTCTTTAGCTCATGGATTAAATGGATTGTGTGCTTCTCCAGCTGCTAAGGATTACAACAAGAAAATACCATTGTGGGGAATTCAGCAACGCACATTGGTGAGAGGAAATAAGATTTCTGGTTTTTTCCTGAGGTGACACCTATGTATAAGTTTAACATGTTTGAAATCATAGTTTGTTCTCAATAAGGAGATACTCCTAGAGAAGCAAGTTTTTTTTATAAAGTCCATCCAGTGCAATCTTTTTAAGCCAGAAGTAAAAATGGTACTCAAATGCCTAGTCCATTATTGGCTTGGTAGGTCTCAAAAATTTGAGCTGTTCTCTGTCCAGCCACTTCTTCCTTC
>VXBU01013877.1:243813-258940 GCA_013400315.1 Bombycilla garrulus | reverse complement strand
AAACAAACGAGCTTTAGTTTTGGGATCTCTGCCACTCATTTTCTTCTCCATTTCCTCACTTGCTCCTCCAACTGTACAATGCACTGAATCACCTAAATTATGGGAGGCTGTTTGCACAATATGGCATTTAAGCTGTGATTTGATACACTGGATTTAGCCACAGAAACCGAGGCAAGCCATGGTTCCAGAAGTCAAGTAAGAGGACTCTGAGTTGAATGCTGAAATTATTAGGAGAAATAGCAAAATATGTTTCACAGAAACAGTCAAATCAATTGTTAAAGTCGCTCCTGGTTTCTCCCTGCTAACTTTTTTAGCAGCTGTTGCACTCACAACCCCAGCTGTTATATCCCAGGAGCAAAATCAGAACCAGTCAGAACAATTTTTCTGCTTTATTTCTTTGTACAGCACATTATCTTCACTATCATTGACTTTTTAATGGAATATGCTCAATGACTTTCTGGGCCATTGACTTCCCATAGGTCAGAGTGACACGCTGGTAGTTTAATAGCTCATGTAAATCTCCTGTCCCACTTTTTCTTCTACTGACCAACACACCACAATGTTGTGAAATATCAAAAGGGTCCTCTAGTTTGGAAAGCAGCATGGTAGGAAGCAGTAAAAACTGCAAACTACAAACCAAAAAGTAATTCAGCTTTACCTCTATACATACAGAAATAATTTACTCAAATCTTTATCCCTTTACTTTTGTAGTGTAGAATCACAGAAAGGTTTGAGTTGGAAAGGACCTCTAAAGGCCATTTGGTCCAACCAGAGACATGTTCAGCTAGATCAACCTCAGATTCCCCTCCAACCTCACCTTGATTATTTCATGGAATGGAGCATCCACCACTCCTCTGGGCAGCCTGAGCCAATGTTTGATGATCTTCATTGTAAAAAAATTTCTTCCTTATATCTAGTCTGAATCTGTAAACCCTGATGACTGAGTTTCATTATAAAAAAAAAAAACGAAAGTGAACATTTGGCTAATTAAATAAAAATTGCATCTTTAATAGAGAAGATTACAATATCTTTTCAGTTTGAGAAATCAGGGTCAATTCGTAGTTTTTAGAAATGCAGCTTGGTCTTCACCTTTTTATTACGCCATTTGCTATGAATAAGCAATGCTAATAGACTTTCCATTTCCCAAAAATTTTCTAGACTTTGAAAATCATTATTGTTACAGCAGAAATTTTGCTTTGCAGGAACAAATCATAGGCAGTGAAAGCTACAAGATAGTGACACCTTGACAGCAGATCATGTTTCACAAGTACCTCTACTCCCCCAAAAGACCATCTATCTGCAGGTATTTTAAAATCCTGAAAGAGATCCTGTAAATCTGTTCCGAGGACTGACTCTTTTGCTACCTTCTGAAAGTGAAAGCATGTGAAATGCAGGAGCTTCTGAGAGAAAAAAAATAAACATAAAAAAGATGAGAAAATAGGCTCCAAATAGAGCACCCAAAATCAAATAAGAGAAGTTCACAAGCCAAGATGTAGAACCGCCATCACATGCTAAGAGATATCAATGCAAAATGAGTTTAATAAATGAGGAATTTAGATATAGTCAAAGATTACCATAGAGGTGGTCAGGATTACAAACCTAGATTTCCGAACAGACTTAAAAGATGGAAGTTTTCCATCAAAACAGCAACAGAGAAGGGTCATCTGAGAGTAACTTTCCCAAAGAAAAATTGAGATGTGTTCCTCTGAGACAGGGGTGATAAATTTTAAAAGCACTGTGGATTTTACAACTGTATACAAAAACTAATCTAATGGTCATCTGTCTCGGCCTGTAGCAACAGAGCGAAAGTAAACAGAAAATCTGTGACTCATTGTCAGGAATTGGGGTACTTTTTTCTGAAGTGACAACTTGCAGAACACACATGAATAACTCATAAAACAGTTAATGTTGCAAGGCCAAAATAACAGCATACACATCTCACTACAAACAGTAAACATGGATAGACAATACAACACTTGAGAAAGCTTAACTAGACACTCCAGTCTGAAAGGCCAGAGTTCATCTTTAGGAACATTTCTAGAGGGCATAATCTGAGCTCAGATCGTAAAATCCAAATGATCTCATCCTTAAGGGAACAGCTGAGGGAGGAGATATTTTCAAATCTGAGCTTTAATAGGAATAGCAGCTAGTTGAGCTTTATTAGGAATAGCAGCTAGTTGTATGGTCTTCTCTAGCTCTCTTTTCAACAACTAAGATGAAACAGAAACCAGCGAGTGAATGAGTGTCAGAGCAGCCAATTCTGCAACTCTTGATTGCTAAAGACAGAACACATCTTTCTTCCTCTGGCCTGATGCCTTTCTACAGATTTTACTATCTGAAAGCTGCAGGCTTGGTCTAGGCAGAGTTTATCAAACAGCTGAAAGTTCAATTCAAAAAAAAGGGAAACACAAACCTCCACAATATTGCTAATCTTCCGGTAAAAATACCTTAGCATGGCAGGAAAAGGACATTTAAACAATATAAATTACATTTGAGTAGATGAATGAAGTTAACAGTATTGCTTGTTTTCCTTTCTTTAAACAAAAATTGACTATGGAGCTATTGAAATTATCTGTACTGTACGTATGAATACAACAGGAGTTTTATGCTTAAAATATTTTTCTTTTTTTATGGTAAGTGCTCTTGGACCAGGAACTAAGAAAGACAATGATTTAGCACTAAATAGAACAATTATTATTTAATGTTATTTTATTGTTGAGAAAGAGAATGTTGTGAGTATAATAAATGGATTCTATAGTACACACAATTCTGATGATCTTTATGGCATACTTTGGACTCTGGAAACATAGCATAAAATATTTTAGATCATGTGACTGCTTCTTATTTATCTGATTGTGTTTCGTTATTGTTGTTTCAGGGTTCTTTACTGGTTTTTTGTTAATGGTGGGAATACGTCTATTAGCAGTATTAATCCACTAGGTCAAAGAGTTTCTGCTTTCACCTACTTGAAAGAGTAATAAAGAGCTATATAAGCTCAGACAAGCTGTTATTCTCATGACTGCTCTTCAAAGTAAGTATATCCCATAGAGGCTGCAGACTTTGCTGCACATAAATTTTAATGAACCCTCTCATACTCATAGTGGTTAGTGTTTGGTAATAAAAATCCATATACAGCAGGGACTGTTCACAGGGGGAAAATAGGTGTAAGGAAGGAGTTAGACACCCTTATGTTAACCCTGCATGGGCAAATCAACTTTTAGGAGAGAACTGTAAGAAAAAGGGAGGCTTTCCTGCCTTTCATCAGAGGCTGGACACCAGCCAGGCTAAAAGACATATCTACCAAGACTCTTCAAGGTTTGTGAAACAAAGGCATGCTAGTAAACAAGACCTCCCATGGCAGCCCTGGCAGTGGCTCTAATCCAGGGTAATCACATTAGGGAGTGCATTAAGTATTCTCTTTCTATGGGTAGAGAAGCTGTACTATATCTCAGAGGACAGAAAAAAAATACATTTTCTCTAAGAAATTTTAAGAATTTGCTAAAAAACGCTTCAGAGTCATCACTAAGAAAAATACCATCGCATTTGACTTTCTTTTCGTGCTGAGAGACATCTTGTTTGTAACAACTGAAACCAGCCTCTTCTGTTTAATTCATGAAATAGCTCAAACAGCATCTGCCATCTGGACCAAAATTAGATCCCTATGGAAATGGCCTATTATAATCTTAAATCAAGATTTCTGTGCTAGTTAAGGAGAATGTTGCCATACTTCTTGCCTGTAGTAACATTACTGGAATCTTTAGAGTAGGTACAAAGAATACCTAGAGTATAATCACTATATAAGCAAGGAAAAGTATGACCAGGACACTGCCTCCTTTTATGACAGCAAAGTTTTAAAGGACAGAATTTCATTTACAGTCAAAGAAATCAAACTGCATTTTCACCAGCTGCAAGGTTTTAGCTACAGGAATTTCCATTGTTATCTGAAGTCCTCAAATCGAAGTAGATTGTATTTGAGATGACCGCTCACTGGTTTTTTCTTTTTTTTTTCACTCTAATTTTGACTTTGCAGACGAGCTGTTGTAAGCTAGTATCAGACACTGGCCTCTTTGTCTCACCAAGGTCTATATTCTCCATTCAGCATTCGTTTTCTTACAGTAAAATAACTCAGATGAAGCCAATGTTTCAAACTAGAGTCCATGACCTGCCCTTGCTCAGAGGAGTAGCTCAACTTCCAGGACAGAAGGCTTGCTGATAAGCGTTTGTACAAAAGGACCTTATGCCTGTACTGCCAGTGATAAACAAAAATAATATGGCTGTGTATAAACACAGGTGTAAATGAAGCATGAAAAGAATCCATCCTTGCTTCTACATTCAAATGGATTGTACTGTATGCCTGCTATATATTTGCACATGGATTACTGCAAATATCCTTATTACATGCCTCTAGCTATTGTCACCTTTGTTAGGAAATAGAAATATTAAACAATCCAATGAGTTCTGAAATTAATAATCCAGAGAAAGAAAGAGAAGAAATCTTTCATAAATTTATTCCTCCTACACCCAATCCAGCAAAAGCTATGTTGAGAGCAGCGACCTCCCCTTTCCGTGCACTGCCAGTTTCACTGAGTGGTGCATGAAAGGAGCAGAGCCCAAGGTAAAAAAACCTCTCCAGGCACAATTAACATAGTGAGGAGAGGTGGTTTAGTGGGAAAGTAGTAAAGATTGGGTTGTTCATGTTAGTGAGCAATATTACCCATGTAATTTACTGTTACAGCAGTGTGAAAATTAGTCTTCACCATAGGAAATTAGATTTTTAGCCTAGGATAGTGCAGGCATATCTAAAATGTCTCCCAAAGTAAGTGCCTCAGGAAAACGATTAAGTATTTAAAGGATTTAACAACAGAGATCATGTGGAGAGTTTGAAAACCCTTGCCAGTCTTTTTTGTAAAAGATGCAAATGTCTGGGACAAATACAAGGGACAAAGTCAGAGAATCTGACACAGGAGAAACATGGTGGATCGAGTCACAGAGAGCTGCAAAAAGGGCTGAAAGCATCCTTTTGTCAAATTGAATGTGAGTAAGGAAAATATACTCGACTTACTAAAGAGAATTGGAAAAGAGGCTGAGCCTGGGGAGGCGGAAATGCCTTGTTTATGCACTAGCTCATAAAAGATAGCCTTGGAATAACTCAGATACAAATGAGCTTGTGACCTTGCAATGGAGTTCTGGAAACATCAGAGAGTGATTGGATGGCTGGTGCAGAAGTTGTGTGGCAGAGAGGAAGGAATGAATGATTGAATGTAAGATAATATAAACCACATCTTTTCGTTACTGCTGTGTTTCATAACACCGTGACCCACTTCCCAAACTCCAAGACAGTTTGGTCTCTGGACTAAGCCCTGCCTTATTCTTTTTCTTAAATTCATGCCTGATATTCATAAGGATTTAAATTATATTATACATTTCCACCACCTTTTCCATTTTAAAATGGAGTTTTCTCCATTTTAACAGCCTAAAATATTATGGAATTATGTATTTAGGCTAAAATGAAAACAGCTAATAACCTACTTACTAAGATTCTTTTAGACAATGCAGTGTCTTGTCTTGTCCCTTTCCTACAGAAATTGGACACTAAATGACACGACAGAAAACCTTAATATTTAAAACTGGGAATGTTGTGAAAAGCATTTTGGAAGTCACTTTTCCAACTATGGTAAGACATAAAGGTGAAATTGAAAAAAATGTACATATACATTAAATTTTGTGTACATAAATTGTGTCATGTTTAATATGCAATCCGCATTTTGGTGGGTAAACAATACTTTAAGTCTTTTTATCACAAAAGCATATGATTAACAGGTATCAACTAAAAATAAATACTCCAGAAATAATATAAACTATATCAGATTATTGATAATAACATCCATGTTTTTAGAATTCTCATTCATTTCTTTAAACACTTTTTTCTTCATACATCATCTTAATCAGCTGTTGCCATATTTTTACTAATCTGTTAAATTTATTCAACAACACTTGTAAAGTTTTCAAAATGAATAAGATAAAAGATAAAATATGCTAACAGCTAATTGAAGCTTTTTAAGAATTTTAGCAAACCTGAATTTGTTCACCTTAGTTTTCCATATCATTTATTTAGTAGATCAGAAAATAAAAGGGATTAAGGTTCCACCTTGAATGTCAATAATTTTAAAAGACAGCTGTCTTATTGTCACTGAATAGTGACAATATGCATACTGGAGATATTTTCTTCAAAATGAGATGAAGGGACATTACATCTTTCATTAACATATTTTTCTACCATCTCTTTTCCAATAATTTTGGCCAAATTACAAAATAAGCAGTCCTATTCTATGCACTTTAACAAGCTTCCATCTAAAATTTTCCATTCCATAAAAAACAACCACAAGCTTCGTTCTATTCCAGCTCATACTGGAATTATTAATGCATTCCTTTTCTCTGTCCATTTCCAGAATCATCTTTGAAAACCAGAGTATTTGAGACCTACATTAATTTTCATTTGTAAGTGAACTTTATGGTAATTTTTGTTCACTGAATTCATGACTCTACATCTCTGCATGTCATTGTGTTTAACTGTATTAATTATTAACAGAAAGATTGAAGGAAATTTCTACTTCTCAAACATATTTCTTCAGAAACCAATAAAAAATTCAAGGAACCTTTTTTGAGGACTACAGAAATCTTTGGGAAAGCACTTTTAGAAGCAATAATATTTTTAAGATAAAGGCAGACAGGGAAAATCAATTTCTAAAATGGTAATATCTCCCTTATGGAAAGAATCCAAAATTAGTAAGCTGGTGTAGCTCCAGAAAGTAGGTTAAAAATACTTTCAAGCTTTTCATTCCTTGCATTTATTAATCCCTATGAAGCTAATGCATTTGTACTGAGACTTCTACAGAAGCTGAAGTTTGATTTATGTTGAATGAATATATTTTATTTGTTGAAAATGGATCCATTAAAAATTCTCCTTTTATTGCTTAAGGAATTTCTTCTCCCCCAGTTTAAAACAGCTATGACAAAAATAAAAACATCATGGATATGCTGCCAGTGACAGTAAGTACAGAAACAAGAGTCCCTTTATGGAAACTTCAGGTGTGACGCTTGACTGGTCATAGATTATATGTGTAACAAAACTAAGAAAATTACAAGGCAAAACTATTTGTATTAAAAAAAGCAAACACATCTTTAGATGTATTTTGTTCCCAAGTATATCGCTTCTCAGCATATTGGAACAACATGGACCTTGAGTTCATCTCATAGCCCAGGCTCAGATTAAGCCAAATTGTGTGATTTAACAAACTGAAGTTAACTACAGAAAAAAACTCTCCGGCTATAACCGGAGTTTGTAGAGCTTATATTTTAATCATACTCCTTTTAAAGTTTCTAGAGGCCACAGTGGCAGATTAAATTAATTCAAATGCACTGAAAAGTAGCATAATGCCAGATTGGGTCTGAAGAAACCTGAATGATCAATCAGAAATCATTAAACCGTCAGTTGTCTTAGCTCTGTTCAGTTAAAGAGATGACACATATAACACCAACACATTAATGCCACCAGAAAGAGCACTCAAAAGCTAAGAGGAGAAAGGGAAGCAGCAACCCAGCTTTGTCACTTTGAAGGGCTTAGTTTTAGATGGGATGTATGGAAAAATACTGGGACACTATATACACTCTGTGTGGAACAGGCCTGAATTCATATTCACTGTCATTTTCAGGATTTAGTATTGCTGGCATAATATTTATACCAAATATCACTGCAATAAAGGCAACTTAATTTCTGGAATAAACTCTTTTCAATGAGATTCAATTCACCTTCTTTTAGGAGGTATTTGTTATCCTCTAATCTTGGGTATAGTAAGGCCATTCCAGCATTTAGATGGGATTTTCTGTCACTTCCATTTTGCTCTAATATTTTGTGGGTATCAGTGCCACATTGGGAAAAAAAAATGGCATTGATTACCCAGGAAATTACTCCAAAAAGCAAAAAATTCAGAGCAGAAATCGTCAGCATTCACAATAATATTCCTGAAATGTTTGGCAGGAAAGACAAGTTCTCTTCACAAAAAAAATGTCGACAGTAATACCTTTCATTAGGAATGTCACAAACTTCCTTGAAACCTCAAGAGACAAAGCTAACCTAATATTCACCTTCTGCAATGAGTTTGGAAGTGACAGCCCTATTAGCAAACTAATTAGCAATCCGTTTTACATGGCTAAATTAATTTTCATGGCTTAATTATAAACTCTTTATGAACCTAAAACTTTCAGATGCTCCATTTTTAATAAGAAATGTTACCTTAAAATTCATCATAGTGAACTGCTAATTTAAATTTCTACAGTGAGTGACGCTTAAAAATATATTAGTGATTATACGACCATACTCTTTTTAAATAAAAAAATACCAACCACATGCATTCTTCATTGCTTTTATATTACAGTGCAAATACAACTGTCTTTTAATCCAAGTATGCAATTAAATTTTTTCAAGTGCACAATGCTCTGAAATCTGCTTGTCATAAGATACAACTGGATTGTCAGGATATTACTTTGAATAGTGCAAGAATTGCTCATTCAGCAGTCTCATGAGGGATATGTCCAGCTAGAAAATAATGCAGACATTACATTCAAGTTGGAGTAGATCTGTAAAGCCAAATAGTCGGGGATAAGGATTTAATGTCCTTATTATACTTATTCCAGCTGTGGTGGGCTTTGCTTTTTAAACTTTGGGATAACTCTACCTTGGCCCGGCTGGATGACAATTTGCATCTGAAGCTGCACCTGGACCACATCTTCCAGATCAGTGTCGTCTAAAAGAAAGCCAAAAATGATACTGGAAGGATCAACTGGAACTGGTTCAAAATGCAAACCAAAGCATAAATTGGGAATGAGCAGATTCACTTCAAACCAAGCTCTTGATCCGGGCATAAATTGGACACACTGTTGAGATTAACAAATTGACCTTTTTGTCCAGAGACTTATTGTTGAAATCTGATAATAAAATGCAAATTTAACACTTGTTACTGCTGAAATCAAAATCTCTGTAACCTCTGAGGACACCAGCTTCTCTGTAGAATCAAATCATCACATCATTCTTATCGATAACCTTTGATCTGGAAAAGAAAAGGATTTAACTTCAAATGGAAGGGGAAAAAAACAACAGGCAGACCCCTCAACCTCCTACAGGTTCTTAAATTAATGAATAGCAAGAGACTCCCATTCAAGACAGAAATTCCAACAGTATGGGAGCACAAAATATCCACTGAAATTGCCTCTTGCATATCACTGTCATCTTCTGAAGAAAAGTTATCTCTGTGATGGTCTTTCCTAATTCAGTCTAAGAGAAGCGAGACCTCCATGCATGATGGGCAATGGAGAATTTAGATAAGGTTTAGGTCATAGTGCCTGGAAGAAGGAAGCCAGAAAATGCACTGAAAGTAACAGTGGCGAAAAGTGCACAAAGTGACAGAAAGCACAAGAAAATACAAAGAAAAAAGACCACGGAATGCCCAAGTCATTTAACACAGTGAGTCAAAAATAAAGACAGATTTGGCCTTGGTCCATTTCCTCCCTCAGTACTCCAGACTGAGCCAGCAAGAAGAGCCCATAGACTTTCTATTTGTTTCACTACCATCCTGCAACCAGACCCCCTCTTCCTTTGACTGTCCCTCAGAGCCAGAGTGAAAACAAACAGCTCCATCTACAGCCTCCTCTGGGCTGTTTGCTCCTTCCCTGTGTGAGGCCAGCAAGATTCCTCCAGGAGAACTCCTATCAAAGCTGAGAGACTATTTCATTCTTACAGACAGCATGGTTAGAACCACGATAAATTTCATACACACCCCTGTAGAGTTCTTCACTAGGCCTAATGCCCTAAAGTCTTTGGACAACTTGGGGAGATGTCTACTTCAAATGTCAGCATTTCCTTTCCTTTGCCTGCTCTCGGAAAGACTGCCAACACATTCCAGAAGACTCAGGCAGGTAAGAGACATTGTTTCCTTACAGTTACCTGGGAATGTATCAAAGAAAGACGTTTGTTTTAAAGGAAATACAGGAATGCAATGTGTAAGAAAAATCTGATTTTGTAATCTTAATCCTCATCTGTGTTTTGGAAAAAATGAGCAATATAATACAAGTATTCTTTCACACCAGAAAAATTTTACCTTTCCTTCTCTGAGTCAGCTTCCTCAGTTAGAAATTAGTTAAACATGAAATTGCACATATGAATGCTTCAATACTAATGTTTCTCTTGTGGTTTTCCACCTCCTAATTTATAAATCAGAGAAATTTAGAATTTTGTATAACATTTTGCAGTTATTTATTAATTGCTTACCAGGTCAACGTTTCGATCAACTGTTTTGCATTTTTAGCAGCCAACACAACCACAAAAGTTTAATATTCCTGAAAGATAGCTCTGGTATTTCAGAGTGCTAATTCTACATTTAGTAAACTATAATTATTCACATAGCCTCAAAGATCTTGACCTTTTCAAGTGGATCTTGGTTTTCTGATTGAGCGATCTCTACATTTCTCTCTCACTGGGTTAAGACAAGAGACAGAGGTCACTGACATGCAAGTGCATCTTGATGAGCCTGAAAGGCGAAGTGAAGAGCTGGATTTAAACTCTGTCCTAACCAAGGTTTCCCCCTTTCTTGTGAAGAACATGAAAACAGATTTAATATAGACCATTAAAAAAGCAGAAATGTTAACAGTAACATTAAGTTTGACATAATTTTGTAGCCCTGTTATTTTGCATCATGTCGTAAAAATACAAAACTGAAAAACTGATCTGAGACTCTTAGAGCTGCTATGGATACATGGCTGTGGCAATGATGTGTTTCTTTCCTGATGAACAAGCAATATAAATATATCTGCTATTTACAAGTATGTTGCTTCATCTATCAAGGCTGCACAGAACAGACTGCACTAAGTAGGTAAGTGAAGCATGGCAGAGAGTGATAAAAATGAAAAATTACTCCCACTTCAGCTATGCTAATTCTGAGCCATGTTTACAATGTTTACAACCCCTTTTAAGGTAATGCCTCCAAGAATGGAGCTTTAATGAAAATTGCATCAGAATATTCAAAATATTCCTTTTCAGCTTATTTCACTCAAATAAAAGGAATTCAAAAGCCCAGCTCAAAAAGAAACAGAAAAAAAAAATAAAAGCTGAAAGGATTTTAAATGCCAACTCAATAATATAAAGTAGTATCTTATCTGAGAGGAAAAGTTCTGCATGATTACAAAGCCATATTTCTGTGACACCAGTTGTATAATGAGAATGGCTCTTTGAAGTCAGGACTACAAGTGAAAATCTTTTGATAATTAGCCAATAATGGGATGCAGTAAGTTTCAACATTTCCTTGCATTTAGCGCCTTCAGGTCCCTGTGTAGAACTGGAGGACAGTTTAAAGCAGGAGGCCAGTTGAAATGCTTTCAAAATTTTCCTGGAGAAGCTTAGACATCTTCTTTTACAATAAGAACAACAGTCCAACATCTTTCACGCCAGGGTGTGGCAGCATGGATAACCCCAGGCTGTCCCCAGGTATAACTGTGGGGTGACTGTCAATAGGTGGAAGCAGCTTTCATCCTGAACATCCTTGATTTAACTGAGGAAGTAGAGACCAAGATTTGTGCCAAAATCAAACCTTCCAGGACACTTGAATATGACGTTCTGTCCTCACAGTTCATGATGCCATGGGGGAATATTGAAAGGTGTTAAAAACTAGGCCTCACAGCAACGCTTCACTGCGAGCACTGCTCCTGTGGTTGCAATAGATAGATGGTTACAGGAACAGATTAATTCTTGGTCTTTGGTGGATTTTCCCTTCACCAAGAACACTTGTGCCTGCCCCCACACTCTTGGGATTAATGAACGGCGTCAGGGAGGAAGAACAGACCTAAAGGGCTCAGTGTGGTCCCTTCTGCCAAAGGCCAGGGCAAAATCAGGGCTGGGGGCTTCTGTACTTCTGCTACAATGGGACACACTCAGAAATGGAATTATACCTTTACATGGAAATGCAGTATCAAACCCATTTTCCCATGCCTGTAATGACAAACATTTGCTCCTTTTTATGAGACTGAGAAAAACTTCCTTCACACCTGGCAACAGGCAGACTCCGAGGTACAAAATCTGCTCCCACCCTTTGGTCCAAGAGAGGACATGGAGCAGAGGGAGTGTACGCCTGCCACGTGATGAGAAAGCAGTGGGTGGATTTCTGACAAAACTATTGAAAAAGGAGCTGCTAAATTTGTTATCTACAGGTACATACTCTGCTCCTGCTATTTTCTCTAACTTCATGATTCTGTCCCACTTGTGTTAACAAAGTATTTCGTGACTATAATTTGGTATGAATTTTCTGACTCATAAAGAAATATTTGTGGGCTTCACAAATATTTCCTACACTTACCAGAAGGGGCTCAAGTTTATTGCATTACTTTCTTTACAATCCAGAGCTCTCAAATTCAGGCAGGTTTTCCAAACCCTGCAGATGGGTGACACTTTGGGGAAGAAAACATGATTTCAATGCAGAAGATTTAAAGGGGGAATAGGTCCTTGGTGGAGGAGGAGGATATATTACATTCCTTTCAGTATTTGTTTTATTCATACTCATTTTTTTTTTTTATTTTCCTTTTAAATCTGGGGAGGAAGCAGACTCTACAGACAGTAAAGCCTTGTGGAGTAACCCAAATTCTATTGCAAATTGGAGCGTGGCATGTAGCATATCTTTCAAATCATACAGAATATCTTTCAAAGATACTGAAATTTTTACTGTTCTCCGCAAGTTCACTCACCTAGGAATTAGGCCTCATGCTTTTACCATTCCTGGCTTCTCTTCTTAAATTAGGATTCAGTGCATACTGCCAAAACTTTTTATTTTCCATCCAGATAACAAAAAGTGATAGGCAAGAAAAAATTTTATTCTTATCTAAGAAGTTATTTTTATTATTGTCATGTTTATTTAAAATCAATGATATGAGAAGAAAATTATAACAGAATCAGTGTATATGGTTCCCTTTTCTAAAGCTGTTATTACAAAGGAAGTTTATGTAAGTAACTCCTGAGAAATTCTTATCTTGGCCGGATTTCAGCTGAAAAGTGGCCTTTTCTTTAAGCCTATCACTTTTCTTTTTCTATTACTGGCTTTGGTCTTTCTATTTAAACCAGATCTGTGGAGGAGATCCAGACAAAATCAGCAGTGTTTGTTATCCTTACACTGACAACTTCTCTGGACAATAGTTCAGAAGACAAAAAGTACTCAAGGTTGTTGCCTAAAAATTCTTAGGTATCAATAAACTTTTCATAGAGCCTTGAATATCTCCTTCACTGTGCAAGCCTTTCAATTCAATCTAATATTCACTTTGTATTAGGCTTTAGACCCCAGTGACAAAAAAAAATAACAATTCCATCAGGAAAAAAAAAAAGAACAAAAACCAGGCACTGAAAAGGCAGAATTGAATTACTTGTTTTGAAGGTATTTGATATAGATGATATATTTCATACCAATCCAATCTACAATTATTTGCAAGATCCATTAATTCCAGTAAATTCAGTGGCTTTGTTATTACAAATGAGTTTCCTTTTGAAATATCCCAACTGAACCAAAAAAGCTTATTAAAAATAGGCAACCCACTCTGCCTACATAATTTTTAGACTCTGCCATTACAAATTTTGCCGCAATGACATAGAAAACCCCTAAGATTAAATTATAGTTATTTCGTTGCTTACTTTGTACATAATTAAGATTGGAAGCATTTGATGGTGACTGGGGTCATGAAAGCATTGGTATTCCTGTCAAGCTTTCCCATTCTTCAGAGACATCACATGCTTCAATAAACCCACCTGTACAGACAATGCCTTAAAAGCTGTTGTCCATTCACCGTGTCAGCCCCACCTCTCAGTGAGTTGGCAGGAACAGCTTGTCACCCTCGCTTTCCCTGGCTTCCTAGACTGACAACAGCAGTTGAGCTGGACCTGGGATGAGGCAACATGCAGAGGTCACCAACAATGAACACCTCAGCTGTCTAAGTGAATTAAAAAGCTTCAAACATCCATCTGGTTGTTATGGTAACCATGCACAAATTAACAAATCCTTTTAGTGTACTTTTAACATAATCTCTCCTATGATATTTACGTTGTTTTCCCCTTTGTGACACTCTCCAAGAGCAGTTACACATAGTTGCTTTCACATAATTTTAATTGAAGATAATAAAAAGTATAAATAATATTTTCAAAACACAATAAAAAAACCTTTTAGGCATAATTAAAAATTATGTTCAGTTCTTTACATCAAAATCTGACAGGGATTTATGGCATAAAACCCAAATTTCTCCAGCCTGTGTTTTTTCTAGCAAAAACATTTTTGCATGACTAATTGAAGCATATTCCATTATTGAATTCAAAATCTGAAACTGTTTTATCTAAATAATACATATGATAGTTTTCTAATGCAAATTGCATTGCACCAGTGGAAATGCAATTGTTATCAGAATCACACAATACATAAAGATTAATTAATTGCTGGACCGAAATTTCTGGGTGTCTAAAAATCAATAACTACAATTTGACCTAAATTTCTGAAGGCAGATCTCCAGTCCAATGCAAATTATGTTCTTCAGGAGAGCTAATTTTCTAAATCTGAAGACCATTATTTTGAAGGAAAAGAATCAAGCAAAAATATGACTACATGTAAGTAGCTGCTGAAGAGAGATACTCAATGAAGCTAGGAGATTAAAAATATTTTCAATTATATATTTATTGATATATCGAATGAAAAAGGAGCAAAATGTTTAGGGAATTTAATCTTTGAGAAAACTCATAAGTCGTAAAGGAGTTGGACTTCAAAGATCCTTGTAGGTCCCTTTCAATTCTGAATACTCTGTCTTTCTTTGAAGTGATTTAAAGTTTTATTTACAGTGCACTAGTAATAGGAAATGTCAAACAGCTCTGTGAAGTTTAGACACTTTTAAAATTGAGCCCTTGGTAATTTACACCTCAAAACTTCTGGATGAGCATATATCTGGTTTCAGAATTGCAGAAACATTCAAGAAGCCTGAAAGGATGCTGGCGCTCTGCTGACGCACAAGAGTAATGGCAGGTAATTATAGGCTTGGTAGCCTGCCAATAAACCTAGGG
>VXBU01013877.1:223647-243697 GCA_013400315.1 Bombycilla garrulus | reverse complement strand
CCAATAAACCTAGGGAAAAAAAAAAAAGAAGTGTTGATATGAAATTCAATTAATAAATACATAATAATAATTTATGACAGCAAAAAAAAATTCACAGAATATAGGTCTCATCAAACAAATTAATAAATTTTGTACGAGACTACAAGAATGAAAAAGATAACTGGATAGATACAGTAGTCTGAAAAGATATTTGAACCTCCATTAACCATCACTGATCTTGTTTAAGAATTAGCACTACAAAAGATCAGTCTGTTCTACATGACAGAAATTGAGAACTGTTCAATAGTTATATATTAGAAAGCAGCTGCTGTTGTCCTTTGTCTTATAACTCAATATTGTAGTAGCATTCTTCAGGGGTTTTTTTCAGGCTTGATGTTATTCAAAAGAATATTTAAGATTCAAATATAAATATACAACTACTTATAATCAAAGTGTGGCTGCCCCCCACTAAATAACAATAGCATCAAAGTCATCAAGCTTGCTTCCTATTCGAGCACTCACAAAACAAATGTATTTACAAGTATAGGAAACATTTCTGTCAGAGTCTCACAAATAACAGAATAATGGTCAGTAAAGTCCCTTAGAAATTAGCAAATGAGACAGGAACAAATTGCTGGGTTTTCTCATTAGTCATAAATGAAACTTCAGAGGGATCTTTAATGAGCCCATTTCCTTTCTTACACATGCTTCCAAAAAAATGGAACAGAAGATGAAGCCTCATGTGAGGCAGTTTGCTGATGAAATGTATAATCTAGACTATAAAAGGTGAGGCTTGCTGTCAAGACCTTATAGTAACAAACATGAGGCCCATGAAATGTAATGTGTGTATATATGTAAAGCAAGGTACCAAGGTAGTTAAACCAAAAAACATCAAATCAAACAGACAACAGAGCTTTCAACATCAGCAATATTATCTATTTTTAGTTCTGCCACCTTATTTTTTTTTTTATGCAGAAAGTTTTGATTCCAAAATTTACAAAATTCAAGCTGAGACAAGAAAAATACCTTGAAAACTTTCAGCCAGAAGGCTTATTCTGTGCTGGAAATACAAACAACTGAAAATGGGGAGTGTATTGGGAAGTGCTGAACAATATGAAGAGTTTTCATATATTTCCTCTGCCTTCTTGAATGTTGGTTGTATCTTGCCCATCACCCCAGTATTTTTTGGAGATTGTCTTCGTATACTGGCTCAAAGTGCCTAAACAGTTTAAGTGTGTGAGGTGAGCTCTAATTTTTCCACCAACCTCATTCACTTTATTGCACCTTTTAACAGGTGTATAGAGAATGTTCATTCAAACTTTGTAGAAGTTTTCTGTGATTCCCATTCACATTCAGACCTGTTACATGGAAGACAGGTAATCCTTTTTTTTTTTTAATCTGTAGTATGAAGTGACAAACATCAACATTTTGAACTACATTTACTATGTTCTGAGTCTCCTAGTCAAAAAAACTAAATTAAATTACCTTCATAATAGATACAGTCAGAAGGACTGACAGAAAAATGAAGCAATAAACTGATGCTGAGTATTTAACTTGAGCTGGTAGGAGGTACCCATGCTTCTGGAAAAACTGATAATTTACTGATGTTGATAGAAAAAAATTGAACTCATGAATTGGAATGTAAGTCACAATACCAGGTCTGCTAAAAGGAAAGAATAACTGCAAATGCTTTGGATACTAAAGTGAGAAAGACAATTTGCAATATAACATGAGTCACCTTGGATAGAATATTAGAACAACTGCAAAAGCTACAGCGTGAAGCAAAGCTATCGAATGGCTGTCACCTGAAAAATAATGTTTGGCAAGAGTTACCATGAACAGCATACTAAACCTGAGCTGGCATTGTAAAATGGTAAAACAAAAGACAAGCACAGTTGCATACAAAACATGGAGAAGGCAAAAAATGTATTGTTTCAATATGGGCACATGAATATTAGAAATATTGTCAACACATTAAACCCACAGACCAATTTCTTACTACCCTGCCACGGAGGTTGAGTCATAAGAGCTTCTGTCACACAAGCAAGTTGAAGATGCTCATGCACAGATATTAACAAGACTTCTGATCATAAATCTGTGCAAGGACTGCAGCTGAAAAGTCTGAGGTCTTCAGCACAGGCCCAAAGGCTAGAGACAACTCCAGCCAGACATCTCAGTACGCTGAATTTATGGAAGAGGAGCAGCCACAGCAGAAACAGGCGAGAGGAAGTTTATGCTGAAATCTAAAACCTGATATGAATAGTCATGTAGCTACAAAATAAATTTGGTTAAGATTAATCTGGATTTCTCTACCTCACTTTGCACTGCTTTGCACAAGCTCAACCTTCTGAAGTTGTTGGTCAGCCGAGAAAAAATTTCAGGGACGTGGTGGAAAGGCAGATACAAATGGAAGGAAATAATATTTTCCCTTGTTGAGCCAGGAAGCCCAGCTTAATTCCACCTGCCCAACCTTTCACTGCCTGCTAAACCAAAATTATAATCTTGAGGAAAAGCAACAAAAACAACTGCACTTATAAATAAGGCTGAAGCAATTTATAAGTCTGAAGCCCTTTCTCCATAGAAAACCAGAATCACTAGAATTGTTCTAGAGAAGCTAAGAGAGTTAGTATTGATTTCATCACCATGTGCTTAGGGATGAAGAATGGCCCTGCAGGTTTTCTCCCTACAGATACCCACAGCAGAGCATGAGAGTCAAGTGACAGGAGGAAAAGGAGACTTGTCTTAAGGTCTCCTTCTTGGTACCTGGAAGAAAAACGTGACAGACGAAAGAAGAATTAAAGATTTTGTGAAAAGTTTGCCTCCTGGCTGCAATATTGTAAATACTGAAGCATTATAAACTGAGAAGATTCGCAAAATCAGGCCCTTAGTCCACTTCTTTTACCCACTTACCACAGATGGCTGCGCCTGTCTTCCCAGTAAAAATGAATTCTAATTATATCCCACAGTGCAACACAAGGCAGACATGGGAGGGAGCAGAAATTATTGAGCAGAGCTAGTGTTGGTACACATAGCTAAGCACACTTCCACAGCTCTGTAGCTCTCTTTTCATGTACATCTCACTGACCCCTCTCTACTCAGACACCTCTCTGTATAGGGAGCTCTTGCTAATTTAATTTTTATCTCCAAAAAGCTAATGAGGGACAGATATATGAAGTGCAACCTGGCTTTGGCTCTGTGGTTCAAAAATGAAACAGTTGATTATAATAAGATTGGGAAATCTTATTATAAAACTTCACAAAACGTGTCATAACATCTTTTGTATGGAGATCAGGCATGTTTAGTGTTAATGCAGCCTGTTTGGTAGGGGATTGTGTTGAAAGGTGCCACGCAATTTCAGTTCTCCCTGCCTTCAAAGCTGTAAGAGACCTCGGAACTTACAAGGAAGTTCTTGGCACTTTGCAAGGATCAGGACAGAGTGAGAACATTAGGAGACAGTTTGCTTTCTAATATTTTAGGTCTGACTCATCCAGACTTGACATTTGCAGCCTTATTAAAATATGAACATCTTCAAGAGTAATTAAAAGAGAACCAGTCTTAAAGAGCTATTTATATTAAAGAGAAAAGAAATAACTTTGTGTTGACTGTCTAAAAAAGCGTGACAAAGCCTAATTACATTTATTCAAAATCTAGCCCAAATAAAATGTCAAGATGATGGCTCTTTTTCAAATTTTGAGCTGCATAAGGAACATACAGGGAAACAGACTGTAATAGATATAACAAAATCCAATTCTGTATTAAATGAAAATCTGTTACAAAAAAAATATAAGAGCGAACCATTTTCATGAAAGTGACATCATGACAAATCAGGAAAATAAACATCATCTTCCCTCTAAGAGGACACTAATTCATTTGTCTGACTAAAGAGGAGTACAGAGACATGAGGAGTGAGGGCTGAGGCAGTGGGGAGAATTTCTTAGAAATTATTAACCTTCCTAAAGAGCATGGGTTTAAATGGCAGCAGAAGCACATTAACCTAAGTTCTTAGTTAAATTCAGCAGCTCAGGTTCACTCTCAAGATCGCCTGCAGAACCAAGCTCAAGCTGTTAACTGAAGCAAAAAGCCAAACTGCTGTCTCTTCCCAGAAGTAAAGATACATTGCCCAAATGATTTCCACTACTGGAGCAAAGTAAAACAAGGGCAAATGAATGAAAAGAGCCCATCTGAAAGTGTTCAGAACAGAAATCCTGAGTGAAGAAAGAGTGATAGCTATAGAAAAACAAAAGTAATTAAGAAAAAACTCCTTAACTGGTTCTCAAGTCTCTCTTACAAGTGCCTTCTCCTTGCTTACCCTCCTACCAGCTAATTTCATCTTTGAATCAATTTCTGCCTGTCCTTATTTTTCTCTCCCCTCCCTTCTCCACTGGCAACTGGGTTCAATTTCACAGTTCATAACACTGGCAGTCTCCAAACTCTTTGTGGTTTACCCTTTAGAGGCTCTCAACCATTTTATGTACCACAAATGAACGCAGTCCCTCCCCAGGGATCAATCCTGCTATCCTTCAGCTGAGAACTCTCCCTGTGGAAGAAGTCATATTGCCTGTTTATCAAGAGAAAGATTACAATGCCAACAAAATTAACTCCAGTGTCATCATTAAGACACGCTCTTATTAGGACAGAAAGAAGTAAATCAAAAGTCATTACTATAAAGCTTCTTCCTACACAGTCTAGATGAGTTATCAAAAACATACAAGCACGTTGAATACCGGTATTCAGATAGCATCTCTCCAACATCACGTAGTACAGGGAAGTTTTATTAAAACAAGGAACTTGAGATCTCTGTCCAATTCTAATTACAAGCCCACACTTCGTTCTGTAACTGCCAGATGTCAAGTCGGAGCTGCCAAAGTGAAGCAGAACAGATGGCATAGACCCATTTAAGGCTCTGAGTTTTGAGAATGGGTTTGCAGGATTGCATGGAGGGATTTTTCTTATGCCAAATAAAGTACTTGGGGATTTTTCAGCATCTATAGGAAAAAAATCATTTCAGGACAAATAAAAGACAATCCAAAGGCTCGAGCAAAATTAGCAGATACTTAAACGCCAATAAATTTTTTTCTCTAGTGGGAATTTTTATAATAAATCCTCCTTTCTGAATAATTTGTTGGTTTAATATAAAAAGAATTTGTAAAACCTCAAGTCGTTCCATAAAGTCTCTTCACTCCTACAAAAAGAAAAAAAACCATGTAACAAAGTGCTTTAATACTGCAAATGAATCTTGGCTCTGAGTGGAGTAGAGAAATGCCACACTGAAAATTAAATAGACAAAAATAATTTTCTTTTCCCAGTGCCTGTGGTAGCATTCACATAGAAATCTTACACCTGGTCTGCTATTAGAAGCTTAAAGGACTTTCATCATGGGCAAAATATCAAAACAGAACTGTTAACCCCTGACTTAGTCCAAAGGAGAAGTTTTAGACATCTGCCCTCTGAAATCACCAAACTCTTCTTTGCTTAGAAACAAAATCCAGAGTGATAGTGAGGATCTGCTTCTTCTGTTTTAGTGGGAGCTGCAGATGGCCAACACATCTTAAGATTGTCGAAGAGACCTTTGAACTCTAATTCAGAATTGACAAGTATTAAGGATGGCTTTTGACACATGAACCATCTTCAGTCCAAGAATCTGCTGTACTGGATTTGCATTGCAAGGTTCTGGTGAGGAATGTGAGGGCAACAGGGGTGGCTTCCATGAGAAGCTGCTAGAAGCTTCCTCCATGCCCAACAGAGCCAATTCCAGCCAGCTCCGAAACAGAACCTTCACTGGCCAAGGCCAATCCCATCAGCAAAGGCAGCAGACCCTGTGTGATAACTTATTTATGAAAGGAAAAAAGTTATTGTGCAGAAGTGACTACTGCCAGAGAAGAGAATATGTGAGAGAAACAACTCTGCAGACACCAAATTCAGTGAAGACAGAGCACGTGGAGCTGGAGCAGAGATTCCTCTGCAGACTGGGGAGAAGACCCTGGGAAGGCAGGCTGTCCCCCTGCAGTCCTTGGAGATCTGTGAGGTGCAGAGATCCACCAGCAGCCTGTGGAAGAGACCCGTGCTGAAGCAGATGGATGGCCAAAAGAGGGCTGTGACCCCGTGGGAAGCCCACACTGGAGCAGGATCCTGGCAGGACCTTTGGATCCATGGAGAAAGGAGCCCATGCTGGAGCACGTTCACTGGCAGGACTTGTAATCCTGTTGGGCCCCATGCTGTAAAGAACTGTAGCCCGTGGGAAGGAGCTACATGGGAACTTCTTCATGTTGGAGAAGTTTGTGGAGGACTGTGTCTCAAGGGATTGATTCCATTTTTGAGCAGGGGAAGGACTTCTTTCCCTGAGGAGGAAGAGGCAGCAGGAAAAAACTTGTGATGAACTGTCTGCACCACTGAATGACAAGAGGGGGAAGGAAACAGAGAATCAGGAAAAAAGTTAAGCCTGGGAGAGGTGAAAGAAAAGTAGGTTTAAGTTTAGTTTTACTTTTCTTTATGCTACTCTGATTTTGGTTCGTAACAGATTCAACTAATTTCCTCAAGCTGAGTATGATTTGCTCATGACAACTTGTGATCTTTCCCTGCCCTTAACTCAATTCATGAGCCTTTCATTATATTTTCTCTTTCCTATCCATTTGAGGAGGGAAGAGAGAGAGTGGCTTTGCCTGGCATCAAGCCAGGGTCAACCTACCACCGGTGTGAGAGTAGGAGATAAATCACGTGCCAGTGTAGTGCTGTTCTAGACAGTGTCTGCTCAAAACATGGTAGCCACAAGACCATACCACTTTCCCTAAACAGAGTGAGCTCCTTCTGTTTGAAATTTGCTTCTCAAGACACTTTTTTATCTCTTCATGTCTGTATCCTTGCTATTCTGCAGTACTTAACCCCTCAGCCGTCTTCCCAGAGCAATGTTTGAGAACGGCTGTTTTCCCTTACGAGTCTGTGCAACATCAAGGGCTCAGTGTTGCAAATTGCACAGCAAGGCAGGAGTAAATCACAAGAAACATAATCCTGAGTGTAGTGAAGAATAGATCAGTAAACTCTTATAACATGCTGGGAAAGAATTTAGAAGCAGGATGCACTAATGTACTGGAAAAAAAAAAAGCCTAGGCCTAGTTTTCTTCTGCTCAGCTTCCAGTTTTACTTGGAAACCTGGCTGCCTTATGTCCTATTACTATATTTTGCAACCATTAAATCCTTCTGTATAATCCAGTGCAATTCAGAGAACAAGAAGCCGTAGAAAGGAAATCCCTCTTCTCAGGAGGGTTTGATTTTATTCCCTTCTTGCAAAGAAGGCATCCATGCACCACTCACATTCTAGGCAATTTTTTCAGCTCTTGCACTTACATTCACTCATTCTTTAACAGAACAATTTAAAAGCTTCAAACATCCCTTTAATTTTTATTCCCCAACCTCAGTCTAATTGTGAGAGAAAGGAACAAGCTCTAGAATACAAAAGTATGTGTTGGATTACAAAAAAGAAGAGGAGAATTATGCAGTAGAAATACAAACAGATAAATTGTTATTATCATTATCATTGTTGTTGCTTTTAACAGGGAAATAAGGCAGTGAGCCAGGCTGAGGATCTTCTCAAGCAATCAGCCTCCACTCATGATTCTCTGCTGTAATTGGTGAAAAAGATTTAGGACCAAAGACTTCGGTTCACTAATTCATACCCTCTTCATTATTTTTTTAGACTTTATAGAACTTAGCCCTAAAACGGAGAAGTTTTCCTTTAAAAATAGGGACAGGGAAATAAGGGAAGGTGATTAACAGATGGTATATCAAAGTTTTGAAACACTGAGATTAAACAATGAAAATACAACGTCTGGGGGGAAAAGATGAAGGTAGAAGTAAAGGGGAATAAATGAGCTAAATTAGCCAGCTCTAAAGCGAGATCTTTAGGCAAAGTAGCTAACTTGTCTGGCATTTTATTTACTAAATTATAAGGCTAAACTATCCCACGTTTATCAGCCATATACATCTCAATAACACAATCCTTTCTCACTGAGATTTTCAAACAACACTTTAATTTTTTCTTTCTTCTTCAATGTCTGGAAGGGATTATTTTTAAACAAGTGAAGCAGCTCAAAAATATATCTATCTCTGCAAAAATACTGCTTATGAAAATGTGGAGCTTTCAGAGCAGTTACCAGTGAAATACCCTTAGACCTGAAACTCAACATCAATTTTCAACTTGTGCATAGTGAAGGAACCAAATATACCAGCTAGACACCTAGAGGGAAAAAAATAAGGAGAATTGCATAGAAGTGCAGGAGGAGAGTAAGTATACTTCATTAAGACCTGAAGATAAATCTTTCCCCCACCCTTTTATTTTTCCTGTCCCACCAATAAATGGAGTTCCAGGAGAAGGAAAAAGTTATTTGCCTCATGCTGCTTCTCACACCATAAGGCAATTAAGACTTTTTCTCAGCAGGTGCTCAACTTCTTCCACTCTGTGGATCAGATTTGCCATGTTTCTGCACTTTAGAGAGCCAACTGCACCTCTACCACTTCAGCATAAAAAAAAAACTAGGTCAGAAAAAGGAAAGCCAGATGCTCTGCTCTAGGCTCCTGAGCTGTTTCTCTCACTTCTGGTAGGCCTCGTCTACTCCATGTCTTTTGCCATCTGGCACAACCTAACTGCACCTTATTGCCTCATTTCCCACCTTCTCTCCAAGTCCCATTTACAAATCTACTTTGCTCTTTGCCTTTCCCTTCTGCAGTTTCTCACCTGAATCTTTCGAAGATTTGAACCTGCAGAGCACTCTACAATGGAGTGGAGTTACTGAAGGAAGGGTGAACAGCATCCAGCAGACTGTTCCCTTAGAGCTCATTGGATCCATTCATAACTCTTGGTTTTAATTTGAGTTCCCCTCAAAGTGCTGCATTTACACACTGCTCTCATACATCTGAGGTCTCAGCCTAGTCCTAGACTGAATCTCACAAGATTCATCTCGAGCATCTCATCTGCCTTAACCATAACAAAGTTACCAGGAAATAACCAAAAAAACCCTCATTCATTCTTGAAACCTCTCAGATCTACAGGAAACTTGGATATAATTAGGCCCTACTACAGAAAACGGAAAAAAATGTGTGTCAAGTCAATTCATATAATTTTGTAATAACCATGACGTTTCTATTTGTAGAAGATTTTTTTTTCTTAAATAAAATACATGATGCAGGCACTGGTAGTTTTCTCCCAGTTTCTGCACTGATTAGCTCTCTTGAAGATACTGAAGATATTCCAGATCCAGAAATATTGATCCCTGTACATGAGTAACTTCATCCAAGGTAACAGTTCTCTATTTCTAAAATTAATTTTAATATTCCATTGTTTATAAAAGCGCAGCCAAAACCAGGAGCGACTAGATCCATAAAAGGGAAAAATCAGTAAATAACTTAAGATTCTAAAGCAGTCAATAAAGATTCTCCAAAACAAACATTCACTGAAGGCTAAGATGAATACAGCAAGATATTGCAAAGTAGTTTAACAAAATCTGTCATTTGTTTTCCTGGTCTCTCACCCAGTTGATGCTTCTGCTACCAGAATAGTGAAAATGTAGAAAGTCCTTCTTAACATGAAAATTCCAGTTTGCATTCAGAAAAATATTACATATTTCTTTGTTATGTTACATGACTCCAATAACTGAATTTCATGGTGCTTTTTCTTTTTCAGTCAAATTACTTTTTTTCATGACATCAATGGTCAATTATTCTAATTTTGTCAAAAATATGGTAGGAATGATGCAATGATAGAAGAAAAATTATACAGACGTGAAAGTACTAAAAAGAAAGTATTAAAGATTCTTGAAGAGTAATCATTAAGAAATATGCACTTGGATTTTCTAAACTCTAATGGACTTGAAATTAACATTTTCCTTTGAAACTCTATCTAACATATACATGACTTTCTGCGTGAAGCTAGAAGTTGTTGTTCACTTTAAATTATGACACAGAGGCACTTTCTGCTGAAAACAAAATGTGACCTTTTTCAGTTTTACTGATTGCCTTTGAAGGGAAATAAAATGTCACCGCGTCTCATGAAATTTGCCAGTAACTCATGTGAATCAGAAAGATATTTCTTTCTCTCAGTGGGAGACCAAGGTCTACGGAACCTGTGGTAGAAAAGAAAAAAATCCTTTGTTTTAGTTATAAACCAAATTAGTTTGGTTGTTGGGTGAAAAAAAAAAAACAAAACAAGTCAAGAACTGGTCCTGATTGCCTTTCAAACACACACAAAAAAATAATGCATCTCAGAACACTCAACAAAAACTCCCAGAAAACAACTTTACAACTTTCAATTAGCTTCTACAAGTTACAGACTCCTTAGTGCAGGGATATGTTCTACCCCATATCTTCCCAAGATTTAGGTCATGATTCCAGCATCTCCTGTTGAGGATTAAGTTTGACTCCTGCTTGTTAAAACCTAGCATGAAGCAGATAGGAGCACAGCAGAAACAACATCTCAAAACTGGTTTTAATCAGGATCCTCAAATAAAGTCGTATCTTTTAAAGCACGTTTCATAAATAAATTCCTTGTGTTTGCAACAAAAATTTCTAACACCGCTGTATTCTTAATGTAGATTTTACTATGTGAAAAGATTCACACAAAACAAATAATAAATGCCAGTAGTTACCATCAAGTGACTCTTCCTGGATCTTATTGCTTCGTTATTTCCACTAGGTACTCCAAGAAACACAATGTCAAGGTATCAGTAGCCTCCTGCAGCACCAAGATGGAATTAAAGGAAAAAAGCAGAACCATGATCTTGAAGGCATGATCCATAAAGGGCGAAACTGATAAAAAAAAACCCCACTTCTCTCTCTTTCTTTCCTCCAAGAAAAAAATTTATTCAACTATCTTATCTAATTACAGGGAAATTGTAAAACTACAGTGTTCAATTTACTTAAAGTTTTCTTCCTGATTCCATTTTTCAAAGCTGAAAATTTTCTATTTCCAGGTTGGATGTCTTTTTCCACCAAACAGTGGAGTGTATTCTATTTTGTTCAGTAGAGTGTATTCAACAGTTCCATTCTACTATGTAGACATTACTGTTAAAATTTTAAAAATGTATAGTTAAAAAATAAAACAAAGGAAAGAGGAAACGTGATGATTCTGGGTTTTTTTCTATTCAATTTAGTGAGGAAGAAAAAAAATTAATTTAGAATTACATATGAAGGCTTTTTTTTCCCCTCACAAGGAGTTTGGGAGAGGAAGACACAAGCTCTGTTTAGCAAATATGATCAGCTCTGAACAGAAGGTTTAGATCCCTTCTCTGGAGTTTGCTGAGCAAATATTTCTCTCTACCACCTATGATCCAACAGCCAGTCTTCCTTGGTGATGTTTCTGTTTTAAATTTTCCAGCAAGAGGCTGCCCAAAGAGAGTAAATTAGTTTTCCAGCTTCTGTTCCTCAGCAATCTTTTCGTTCCTCTGCTGATCTATGTCAACACAGTACCACATGAAAAATGCCGGAGAAATCCAGCCTTGCCCTTGAACAGCCCACGTGCCTAATGGCAGAGCACACATCATGCAGAGATGGTCACAGGAGTCCAATTGCATCAGCACTCCCTTTTGCAGCACACCACGTTTGGTTACAAGCTTCTCTTGCTCAGCTTGAAAGCACAGCGTCCCCACGTGCAGAGACATTATGCCCTCCCTAAAGCTTTACTGTGAGGTGCCTATTGCTGCTGGATTTTGGCAAGAGAACGTGGATTTTGGCATGGGAAATACAGCACCCGTGGTGAGCCCATACCTGAAATCCAATTCCTTGCACCTCATTTTGCATAAGCTCCACTGGCTGTTAGCCATGATAAATGTGATGTGTTAAACATTTCTTTGTAGGACCTAGTTTGTCACTGAACTACAAGCGAGTCACTAATCCTCTGACACCTAGCCTCTCTTGTATGAGGGTTTAGTTAAAAATTTCAGTGTTGCAAAGAAAAATGAAAGGGTTTTGTCAGTCCTTTATTTCTGATTTTTTTGTATTAAATGGTAAGTGCAGTTCCTACCATAAAAACATGTCTACCACGCTACTTTATATTACAAGTAAAAGTAATATTTTCCAATGTAAATTCCATGTGTTCTAGAAAGGCGGGCAACGGGCACACCAGCAAATTATTCTTGACAGATCGTGATCCAGAGCAGTCCTAACCACAACTTATATTTACAGATTTGTGAGCCTTTCTGGAGACTAAAATAAATAGCATAAATCTTAAACTAATGGTTTGCCTACATTGCACAGTAGCATGTAGCTCAAGACCTCCAAATAAGCTAGTTTTGTCAGTATCAAATACAGCCTAAGCACCTTGAAGCAGACTAAATTAGCCCCCAGGAGCTTTGTGCTTCCACTTAGCATGAGCTATAGTACAAAGATTTACCTGTAGTTTAACACCTGAACTTACAGTTTGTGCCTGTTTTTTTTAAAGGATGATAAATCCTAGGTGTAGGCTTTGTCTTTCTTTAAGATCATGCATATAGCCAAAATCACCAACAAAAGGAGTTTTAAATCCATCAGACATTTTGTCGCTGCTGAAGGTCACATTAGCAATGACTAAGAGATAGAAAAAAGCCATCGCAAAATTATGTGTGGTCACGTTACTCTTGTATTGACTTTGATTTGTTTGCAAGAATGATTTATGAAACTGTTAGGAGCTGCATACATTAACCAAACTATCCCATTATAGCTTTCATAGTGCTAATCACTATCACTTTCAGAGTGTTATCACTAGTGGTAACAACACATTTAATGAACAAATCATGATTAGGTATTGATATACCACCAGACAATATTCATTCAACCCAACCGCTTGCTCCTAAGCATTTTTAGTTCAGAAGCAACATAACTGGAAATGCATCGGCTGGTGTCATTGTGTTCTCCCTTTTATTCTGATAATATCAGTGCAAATATTCTATTTTTCCTGCTAGTGTATCAAATCATTCAGTATCAAAAGCTTTTATTATCCTACCAATTATATTTCTTATGATAAATTTTGCTTTTGTAGTGGAAATGCTTTTGTTCTCTGTTATTCATAACACCGATCCCTAAACATCTGCAATGAGAAGGATAATGCAACTAAATTAGTGGCAGCTGTAACCCTTAGCATAGCAAAGATTATCTTAGCTTATCTGTCAGGATTTCAACCCCTTTTTATCTAATTGTTTGTTCTTCTTGCGTTTGTCCCTTCCGCATAACAATCAAATGCTGCATTCTCCTAGGCAGTCTGCTCAAGAGTTGATGGTGCTCAATGCTTTAGTTGTGAAAGAAAAGAAGGGAATAAACCTTGAGAAAAGTATTGGTTTCACTTATTCACAGAGGATTGCACCAGGATACAGTATGGATCACTTGTCTTCAATAACAATGCCCTTTTAAACAGTGGTATGAATCATTACTTGAAGATGAGAAATTATCACCCTCTAGCTGCACTCCACCTTTCTCCATTTTTATTTTCTGAACTGCAGCTAATCATTCGGGATCAGATCATCCCTTGTTTTCAGGCAGTATCTATAATTCTTCTAATATACTTCTTCAAACACATTCCTGGCTTCAATTCTGATATGTGACATGATCCACTGTTTAGCCCACACACATACCCATTGCATACCTTTCTAAAATAAATTTAAGTTCTACAGGAAAAAAAAGTAATTTTCTACTACACTGTGTGGTAAGAGCAGCAGAGCCACAGATGAAAGGCTTCTCAGAACCAGACCTGCAAATAAAAGAGGCCCTTTTTACTCTAATAGCTAGTAGACATTGTCTTAGCTTGTAAGATCTTAAATCACAAGAACCCACAATTTTTGCTTCAAAATTCTCAGTTTATCTGCTTAATACTACTGCCTAAGCCTCCACTGACTGCAGTCAGTCTTCATCAAAAAGGAAGCAGAGGCTGTAGGACTCACGCTACAAACTGGGACTTAACATTTATAGCCTTTGCTCATGACCCCTGTGCACTATGCAGTGGAATTACACTTCAATAAATGCTTTCTCTGCTACTCTGTCTCCTTTCCAACAAAATCAATTAAATAAGTATAAAAGCCAAATAAATTGAAATATTAGATTAACGCTATTGCCAGCATTTAAAATTGCCAAATTAGTCCATACTACCTTTCATTTAGAAGCTATAAAGACAAAAAGAAATGCAGCACACATTTGAAACTATCTGTTGAAAGTTGTCCTTTACAAGTGTATCTGTAACAGCTGTATAATTATGCTGTCTGTAAAATGAAGTTCCTTCGTGGCATATTTCCCAAACAGGCAATTTTGCATCAACATTTGTTGAATTAGTATGAGCTGGATCCATACACACTCTCAGAATCAGGCATTGTGCTTCCACGAACAAGCAGCAAAAGCAGTTCCCTGGAACACTCATCAGCTACAGGCAGTAGGCTTCAGACATTCCCTCTGCTCTAGACTCAAAGCAAAGACCTCAGTTTACATCCCCTTCAGCATTTTCCCTGGCCCCAGATTTCACAAGTACAGTCAGGTAGTAGGAGTTCCAGTCCTTAGCTAGAAGTTTTGATCCTCTCAGCTGCACAGCCTGGCCCACATGAGACTTGCTACTCAAACTCCTCGCTGTATCTCACCTTCTGCCAGGAGGAGCAAGATAATCACACAGCTGACTCTGCTATTTAACACAATTACCTTCATCTTGGCTTACCACCTATTTAAGTATGGAAAATGTGAGACAAAACCAGCAAGATCATAATTATCTTTGACATCAAATAGAAAATACTTCTACAAAAACAAGCGCATAGGATTTAAAATTTATGTTGAACCAACCAAGAATGAAACAAGCCCAAGGCAAGGATACAGCAAAGTAGGTAACAAATGAGAAAAACAGAAACACAGAGAGTGTTAACAGTTGGAAAAGCTATTTCTAGTGAACAATAAATACATATATATATATATATACACATACAGGAAGGGATTCTCCTGCTCTGCTCTGCACTGGTGCAGCCTCATCTCAAGTCCTGTGAGCAGTTTTGGGCACCACAATATAAGAAAGGCATTAAGCTACTGGACAATGTCCAAAGGATGGCATGAGGAAGGTGAAGGGCCTGGAGGAGAAGCCATAGGAGGAGTGGCTGAGGTCACTTGGTCTGTCCAGCCTGGAGGAAGGGCTCACAAGGGGAAGGGGAGGGCATACACTGACCTCATCATTCTTGTGACCGGTGACAGGACTTGAGGGAATGGCATGAAACTGTGTCAGGAGAGGTTTAGGCTGGATGTGAAGAAAAGGTTTTTCACCTGAGGAGTGGCTGAGGTCACTTGGTCTGTCCAGCCTGGAGGAAGGGCTCACAAGGGGAAGGGGAGGGCATACACTGACCTCATCATTCTTGTGACCAGTGACAGGACTTGAGGGAATGGCATGAAACTGTGTCAGGAGAGGTTTAGGCTGGATGTGAAGAAAAGGTTTTTCACCTGAGGAGTGGCTGAGCACTGGAACAGGGAAGTGGTCACAGCACCAAGCCTGTCAGAGTTCAAAAAGCACTTGGAAAATGCCCTCAGCACACAATGTGATTCTTGGGGTGTCCTGTGCAGAGACAGGAGCTGGACAACAATGAGCCTGATGGGTCCCTTCCAACTCAGTATATTCTATGATGCTATGATGTACTTTTGCAGGCAGATATATTATGGCTTCTTTTGTATCTGGTCCATACAAATTCAGACTTTTAAGAATATCTTGGCCTGCAAGTTCCCCTTTTTAGTTTCACTTGGTTGTTATTCTTTACAAATCTAATTTTATAGTTCACTTGAGTGGTTGCCAGTAAATATACCTTCAGGGGGCATCAGGTGTTTTGGTTTGCATCTGACACGATCACAACATCTCAAACGTTGGTTTCAGAGGGCATTTCTTTTTGTTTGGATAAGAATTACAAAAAGGGATGGAAAAGAGAAAGCTTTTTGCTTCTGAATTTCTAGTCTGGATTTTCTGGATTACTCCCCAAACCTGTCAACAAGAGGTGCAGGGATAAATCACAGTGAGGAGGGATGGCACTCACTCTGTGAATGTACTCCTTTTCAAGACTGTGCAACTGCATCTGGTCAAGAGGATGAACACAATGAAAGCAGTCCTTCATCTGCTCCTGCTTTTTCACATTGCTTTTATACTGAAAAGAAAGGTAGAAAAATTATTAGAAGCCCTCCTTCTGAAGACTATTGTGTTAGCAGATACAGATATGTAGGAAGTTTTTATTCCCTCTGCCCATGTGGGGACACAGCCAGCACACCTGGGTGCCAGAAAGGTCATAAGAAGCTGTATCTGCTAACATACCCATAACTGCTCCACACTGCCCTAAAACCAAGGCAGCCCAAGGACTGGAGAATTCAGAACAGTTTGACAGTACACCTCAGGAGGTTGCTGTGGAAGAGCACTGGGGTGTATTTATGGTCTTCACCTCTGTCATCAAACAGAAATTGTACTGAATCAAGTACTTGGAATCAAACACCCAAAGATTTGGCTTCATTTACTCTTCAAGTGAACTAATACAGATACAGTGAGACTTTATTATTTTTGAATAGCGACACCTGTACAGGAATTAAAAGTGATTTTTAAGTGGCCCCATTTGAATTAACTTATTTACTTATTCCAAATTAATTTCTATAATTGCTCTGTTGCATAGAAGCCTTTAGACACATGTTTGATGCTGACTGATTTCATCTGGACTCCAGCTGCTTTGGTGAAACTGTCTCAATCTCTGACATATTTATCACTGGCAAAGAGCCAGGGAAGGGAACACAGATTCTCGAGTACACCAGAGGCATCCGAGAAAAGGATGTAACAAAAGCAGCAGAGCAGCTCACCTCATGAGAGGTTACATTCTACAGCTTGTATTGTGAAAAAAGTTTTGCACGTTCATGGCTTGGCTTGCCCATCCCCTCCACAGCATTGCCATCCTCCTCCCCGAAAGCCACAGAGCCATCAAAATCACAAGACCCACTCATCCCTAATCATTAACATATTTGACATGTTTTACATTTCACTACAGAAATCAGACTGAATGGATTTTCCTGAGGGTTTTTGCTTAAGTAAAGCCAGGAGATCAGAACTAGACCCTCCTCTTTTTCAGAGATGACAACAGGAAGAATTGAACCACAAATAACATATGAGTGTATCTTCTTCCCTGAGTAAAATGCAGAATAAAGCCACAAACATTTTATTTGACTTGCACTGAGCAAACCAATTTTTGTTGTAGGTTTTTGGTGTAGTATTGACTTGCATATTTTATTTAGCACCATGTGCATTCTAACAGACAGAAAAAAAAGCACAATCTTGCCTCCCAAAATCCCAAAAATTCAAGACAGGATATGCCTCACAATAGCTGGAGTCCCTAACTATGTTTTGTTCAACAAAAAAATCAGATGGGATATTTTATATTTATGAGGCTTGTAACATCACTGCATGGTTGTGTCTATTGTATCCGTTTTGTTATACTACTTTTGCTTCCTGTGACAAAAGAGTCAGCAGCATTATACTTCATTATTGCATTTCAAAACAGTCTGAGCATGTCAAAAGTCATATCTCAAGCAGGACAGCCTCGAAACAGCTGGACAACAAGGACAATAGAAAGGTCAAAAGTCTTTTACAAAACAGTAAAAGTCAATCATTTTTGGACACAAAGTCGATTGCCCTTGGGCAACACAAGGGAAACCTAGAAAGGCTGCTTGGTTTGTTATTCCTCTTCATTGAGCTCTGCTACTGCAGGACTGCAGAATCACATTCAAAATGAAATAAAATGTATTAAAAAAAGCCCCAACAATAAAACAACAAAACCACCCACTTCTTATTGACAGTAACTTTCATTTATATTTAAAGCCAAAACAGGATAGAAGGAGGCAGGTGGAAAAAAAAAAACCTCCTGCTACAGAACATAACACTGATTATTATTTTATTTTTGTAAAATCACAGAATCACTTAGGTTGAAAACACCTTTAAAATCATTGAATCCACCTGGTAATGTAACACTGAATCCACCACCAAACCATATCCCCGGGGGCCACATCTACATGTCTTTTAAATACCTAAAGGACTGGTGACTCTATGCCCTCCCTGGGCAGCCGTTCCAATGCTTGACAACATTTCTGTGAAGAAGTTTTTTCCTAATATCCAATCTAAACCTCCCTCAGTGCAACTTGAGGCCATTTCCTCTCCAGCTTTCTTCCCTAAACATTTTCTCCTAGTTTGTATTCTCAGCATCATGAATCATAACTCAGATAACTAATATTGACACCTGTAACTTTATTTGAAAACTGTGCAAAAATTCTGATATCAAGGTTCCTTAAAGAAATTCAGAAACTTCTTGGTTTTCCCAAACCCCGAGTCAGATGCAGTAATGTAATAGATGCCAATATTTGTTTGATTATCACACAGAGATAAACATCTGTGCTGAAGCTGTGCATTTTGACATTCCATTCAGATTTTTCATTCAAACTAGGCAACCAGAAAGATGTAATTGTGGTAGGTAATTTTGTCTAAAAAAACCCAGCTAACTTTTATAAGCAGGAGTGTCATGGAGCAAGTTGAAGGTCGTTAGAACATGATCCTATAACAATAAAAACAGTACAGGTCTCTCTAAGTGTTCCCTGCTGTTACAAGTGGAAGGTGAAAGTGTGATAACCAGAACACGTGTATTAGTTGTGTTTGAGTATTTGCAGTTACTGCAACTTCCAGAACCAACATAATTTTTAAAATAGGGTTTTCTTTCATCTTCCCTTTTTTTACAAATCTTTTGCTAGAATCAGAGAAAAAAACTATGAAATAAGAGCTTTCAGTAGGCTTCATATCCTGTCCCTTGATCACCTTCTCGCACTGCTATTCAAGTCTGTTTGTATAATCCTTGGGCACACTGTATGTGATATATATCAGTCTTGAAAATTCTCATCAAAGCAGGTAATAACAGACTAATTGACCCATTACTCCCACTGGCTTCTTTGTTCAATGAAGGTGTATATATATTCTGCCATGTTATACTTAACACTGAATTTATGTTTGATTGCTCTTTGTTGTTTGTCTAAGTTGATGAAAACAAAATAAATAAATTGCTCCATCAGTAAAAATCATGCAGAATTAATAGAAAAAGCTTCTCTGTGATTTGTAATGCAGCTTATTAAATAACTGTGGAGTTCTATTAACAGCTGTGAAAATCAGGATTTATTCTTTGTTTACAATCTTTATCTCTTATCTAATGCGAGTCAGAACTCATTAAACATTAACCCATTCATTAAATGACACCTTTACTGTAAAATTACTTTTTTCTCCCAGAAAAAGAACCAAACAAAAACAAAATAAAACCAAGCTGTCTAGATATTGCTGTGCTTAGCCAGACCTTAACATGTGATATGGAAAAGGTTGAACAGTGTTTCCCTCTATGTAGTTAAAACAGAAACCCTTCAGTCTAACTCACCAGAAAGAAGGATGTCATAAATATCAGGCTTGAGTTCAGAGCATCCAAGACAGAGTTCAATTTGCTCACACATGAGAAGCCAAACACATCTATACAAGGAATAGAGCTAAGATGTAAGAAATTCCCCCCAGAAAGCCATGCCCATCTTTTAGTCAATTAGGCTCAGCTTTGCACACAGGGAGACAAAGGTGTAACCAACTTTTATTGATCCAGACAGCTTGTGACCTACCTACCTCATCTCCTGAGTAACAGCTCTAAGCCTCAGATGTGTAGACACAATAGAAGTAATGAAAAATAATTATTCTGCAAAAGTCAGTCAGGTATTTCTGTGCCATCCAAGCATCCCTTCCTCGCCAGGACTACCCAGAGGGTCAGGCAGACATGCCTTCATCTTACAGTACTCCCTTTGTGCATCACAGAGAGCAGACAGTAAAACACAAGTCTTGGGAGGCCTGGTTTATATTGTACCAAATCCCAAACAGTGCCATCCAGAGCTACAGGTGCCAAAAAGTCTTTGTTAAAGCATGAAGATAAAGGTTTTGCCAGAAATTTAATTGAGACAGGACAGTTTTCTGTAAGCTGGTGATGGTGGTAACTTCGTACAAGAGAGTTACATGACAGGCTGTTCAGTGACTTGTCCAAGGAAAAATGTATCAAAAAAAAAAAAGAAA